>JAPQRN010000018.1:26837563-26854439 GCA_037367275.1 Coranthus polyacanthus | reverse complement strand
TTTTTTTTACCCCACTTGAATTATACCTGCTTCACGCCACGTTCCCCATAATGCAGCGCTGGGCTCTGAGCATCTCAGACAACACAGTGACTGACTCTACGTGGGATGATGTTAAGCTTTCGGCCGTCTGCAGACTGGCTCCAGTCCTGGTGCTCCACCGGTGCCACCAGCCCAGGCTCTCATCAAGTCACTGCATTCAGATCAGCTCACTTTCCACTAGATGACGCTCTCGGTTTTTAAAGACACGCAGCTGCAAATTGCATGCATGCAGAGTGCAAATAATTGAAGTTTTAGCCAAACACAACCGATTAGACAAGTGTCATTTTCACTGAAGCGATTCATGAAATGTTGAGTTTAAATCAGTGGGGCTTTATGAAATGATACGTGTAACTTCTTTTTTTGTTTTGTTTTTTTCTTTCCAATGTGTCATATTTAAGATTTACAACTATTCGGTCCACCCATGCACTTTTTTTTTTTTTTTGTTTTTTTTTTATGAGTCACACCCCAAACTTGATGAACTCAAGTCTGTTTGTAATAAGGTTTCTTATGTTGATCCAGCTTCATCCAAACACAAGCGGGCATTCTCTTTATTGCCCTCACTTCATCTGTGTCACTTAGACTGAATTCATTCATATTAAACGGTAATACCGTTTCGCTGAGCTAGCGCCAGGGCCAGCTTTTCTCCGACACAGACCCGGTCCGTACAGCGCTCGCCTCGACGAGGTTCTAGCGAGATTTCGATCGCGAATCCGCCGTCGGACCCGCGGGCTGGTTTTTTTTTTTTTTTTTTTTTGAGTGGGTGGGCGGGTTTGCGTGTCTGTTTGAGGAGGCGGAGCGGCCCCGAGGGTCGGACGTCCTTCTCAAAGTGTCCTTACTCTGTCTCAGAAAACAACACAGCACTGAATAAGTTAGCAAAGTGCGGCGTGGGCCCCCTTGCTTCTCTTAAAAGAAAAAAAAAAAAGAAAAATAAACAAAAACAAAACAGCCAAACGGTTGTAAATCTGCGATAACTGAGACGAGAGAGAAAAAAAAACCGACGCCGGTGAGTAACGCTAACAGTTTTCATTGTTGACAGTTAACGAATGTGCAAAACGTTTAACAGCCGTTACACTCGAAAAGAGACGAGACGCCACGTTTGTCGTCAACAAGTACTGAACGCGTCTTTATGGACTTGACTTAAATGCGTTGTTTGTTTGTTTTTTGTTTTTTGTTGACTGAGTTGAGAAAGTTGCGTAGAAAAGCCGTAGTTGTTTTTCGTAAATCTCAGGCCGGCGGTGTGTTTCGTGACACCTGTTGCTCCGAGCTGCGATGAAACTGCGTCAACTCAACCTGCCGCGATTTCTTCACTTCGTGCGATTAAAGATTTACTCCGCAGCCGCGTTAAGTGATTCGCAACTACCACATTTATGGTTAAGTTAAATTTTTTTGGTTACAAATAGACCCCGTGGACTCATTACCTGACGCTCTCCTCGCGGCGCCATTTACGTTGCGTAACTTTACAGTATTTTCCCACAGTTCGTATTTTCAATATTAATTTCTTTCCTGTTTGAGTTACGCACTTCACCTTTACTTGAACTTTTTTTTTTTTGAAGTTTTGTCCGCTCTCCACTGATTTGTTTGCTTCCTGTGGCCGTGTGAGGTATTGCAGCTGCAGACGCAGGGATTCCCTGTGTGACACAGAAAACTAATGAGTTCACAAGAGGAGATAAAAATCTGCTTTGTTAAGTCTTTGCAGTCCTCTCTTTGCCCCTCTGCGCAGATCAAAGCCAGGGCCTTGACATCCTAACCTGTGCTCGGCCCTGACCCCTGCTCTGCAGCGCAGGGGTCTGTGAAGGCAGCGCGACCACTAGGAAGGACAGTAGGGAAACACAGTGAGGATTTCCCTTTATGCAGTGGAAAATACAATGAGAGGGAAAAAGGTTGCACACTTGTTGGAGTAGGCTACTGGTGTGTCGGATACATGTGACAGCAGCATGAAAGAGTCTATTGTGTTGCCTTTAGAATGAATTTGTCTAAGACAGGACACTCTACCTTGGCTTATTCATTCATGCCTTCTCCGCAGGTGGCAGAGAGTGAAACCGACTAATTCGTACTAATCACAGCACCGGTTACATTATCTTTCAGTTTAAGTATCCTCATGTGGCGGTAACAGCGGCTGAAATGGACAAATCCGTTTAATCACAGTCCCGTCTCGTTTGAAAGGAAGACCACCCCTGTTACAACACCTTTCAAACATTAATGTGCTGCGAAGAGCTGAGATTTCATGCGGCTACTTTCAAAGATTTTATAAGTGTAGCTGAAAAGTGTTTTGAGACAAGATGCTTCAGGACGTGGGCGGTACACCGCCTCAGATAAAAAATAAGAAAGAAATCCTGTAAACTGTTATCAGGGAGCTTGTAATTTGACTCTGTCATATCAGTAGGCTTTATACAGATATCATACATTTCCTGGAAAATTAGTTGAGCAACATCTCGTGGACAAAATACACAAGGATGTCTGCGGATGTATAGATAATAAGACATTCTCAGTGTTGTTTAAAAAAAAAAAAAAAAAACGAGAGAGAGAGAGGAAAAACATCCAGTGTTGCCATCAAACTTTCCTGCTCATTGATATAAACTGGTATGGACAAATCTGAGTTGACTAGTAAGCTTCTCCATGTACACATTGTCACATTGCCCTACTAACACAGTACCTACGCTGCGCCATCAGTTAGAGCCTTTTCATCCCCCTTTTTCTTCAATTGTGTCGATTGTGATACAGTATATCCTGCTTTTGCATTTGTCGTCAGTGTTATCACCATCGCTCTTTCAGGCCCATCTCATCTGTCTTTGTCTTGTAGAATGGGACACTGTCAGCAAGGCAAACAGGAACCTGTTAAAAGGTAAAAGCCCATTGTCCACTGAAACACATGGTGGCTGCTGATGGCTTTGTCTTCACTGGCTTCCCAGGCATAAATGTGTCTGAAGAACACTGCGTAGCGTACTTTAATATTGGTACACAGTTTGATATTTATTGCCAGCTGCGTTCTCATGATCCTGCTGCAAATCTGTCAAATTTGACAACCCTGCCGACGTTATTGTAAAAGTGACAAAATTGAACCAAATTAGATCTTGTTGCCTGTATTTCTTGTTTTTTTCTCATGAGCGGGGGGCTGTAAATTACAATTATTTACAAGAATCAAGTGTGTCTTTTATACAGGCACCAAATCCTACACCCTCCAACCCCAGTTATTTAGAGATGACAGAGCTCTCAAACTTTTCCCTGTCGGAGTGACTCATGTTGGGGTGTTTTCTTTCTGTTAATGTTCTTTTAACCAGTTTAACCTATCCTACGCAGCGCAGCGTAAACAGTCATTTTGTTATACCATACCTGTTAGTCACACACTTGTAAGGCCTCTTTAAACAGTACCTGATCATATTTGCACTTAAATTTTAAAAAGTGCCTGATGCTGACTCAGATTTTCACAGATAATGTTGGTTCTGAGGTGTTTGAGGAGCTTAGCGTCTTTACGTTTCACTTGGTAATGCGGTTAATGTACAAAACAAGGAGATGGTTGGATGGATGAAGTGGTTAACATTTTTAAGCTTTCATTGGTGGTTGAGGGTGGAACTGAGAAACTTTTCATTTGAATGTATTATCCTTTATTGGCATGACAGTTTTGTGAACAGTATTGCCAAAGTGTCAAGGATGATCCAATTAGAGGAAAAAATCCTTTAGCGATATTGCTGAATTATTAATGTCTCTTTTCTGACTTGTAGAGCTTGTCTAAATCTTTGTTTGCAGAGGTGGGCCACCTGATCCAAGGAGAGGGATTTATTTTCCTTCTGCATTCCTGATGGAGTCGTACAGAGTAACTGGCATTCCTAACAGTGGACCACAGCGGGGCTACACTCAGCCATCCCGTTCCTCCAGGCCCAACAGTAATGGTGCTGGTACATACGGTCTTAGCATCCGTGTCCAGGGTATTGACGGACACCCCTATGTAGTGCTGAACAACCAGGACAGGGGTCCACAGTCCTATATTGACCCTAACAGTAATGGGTACATCGACACAGAGGGTTCTTTTATTGAGAACTACGATGAGTATGATTTTAGAGGAGGCAAAGAGGCTGGCTCCAATAGTCCCTTCATGGAGTACAGATCTCAGAACATGATGCATTATTCTGGCTCTCACAACGGCGTCACAGATTCACAAGGAAAGAAAGCATCAACGCTTCTGAACTTTCAGAAGCACCCTGAGCTACTCCAGCCGTATGATCCCGAGACCAACTCCCTGAACCTCGAAGGCTTTCACAGCCTGCCGTCCAGACCCATGTCTCTCGCTGAGACTGGGAACCAACGTCAGAGTTCTTCCCCCAAACCTGCTGTACCTTCAGTGTCCCATGCTAGATCGTCGAGCCTGGACCAGAATACAGCTCCTGCACAACAAGAAAAAAGGCAGCTTCCGTCTCAGAGCTTAGTTGAGACGGCTCTACCTAAGCCTAAGTCACAACCACAGTCTCTGCCTTCAACCCAACTCACTCAGACCAAGCCTCAACCACAAGTCGCTCAGCCACAGTCCAAATCTCGCCTCACAAACCTGAATCCACCACAGTCCAAGCCCCCCTCTGTAACACAGCACCAACCAGTGCCTTCAGCACAGCCTCAGCCCTCTACTGTCTCAAGTCCAACAAGTGAGCAAAGCAAGACCTCATGCAGATCCCCCAGCACCATGAGCAGCACCAACTCCAGCCTTGAACGCACCCGCCGTGAGCCCGATGTTCTTCCACTACGCAGGACTGACTCCAGTGGGCCTGTTCTTCAGTCCTCTTCCCGTTCCCGTCACTCTTCCTCATCTTCTACCAACACGTCAAAGACGCTGGTGGACGACCAGATGGAGGCCCTTTATGCAGACACTATCAACCGTCACGAGAACCGCCGCTACATCCCTTTTCTCCCAGGTTCAGGTAGAGACATTGACACTGGCTCCATTCCTGGTGTCGATGAGCTCATTGAAAGATTTGACGGTAAAGATGGCAGCCATCAGAGAAGGGGACGTGCTGGACGTAGGAACAGGATCAATCCAGAGGACAGAAAACGCTCACGCAGCGTGGATAGCGCCCTTGGCCTGAGAGAAGGCTCTAACTATATGAATGAGTTTAGCCGCAATCGGGGCACGTCAATGGAACACGTCCTTCGACCTTCACAGCTGCGACTGCAGAAGGCAGGCAGCGGTCAGGACTCCTGGATCACTGCTGTAGATGGTAAAGTTGACTCCAGGGCTTCATCTTGTGCCACCAGCGAACCTTGTTCCCCCCAGAGTACCATCTCTAAAAGTGTGGGCGCCATCCAGGGATACAAAACTCCACAGACCCGCATCTCATCTCTAGCATTTAAGAGTAAGGAGAGTGAAGACAGGTCCTCTTCAGCTGCCAAGCCTTCAAGAGCATCCTTGTCAACATCTCTATCCAAGCCCTCTTCAACTGCAGACAAAAAGCCAAGCACAGAAGCCGATGTTCAGGTGAGAAGCCAGCTTTGTCCTCTTCTAAGTGGTGTTAAAAAGGATCTTTTGACACTAACCTGATTTGTGGATTGTGTGTGTGTTTTTTTTTTTTTCCCTGCAAATATTAGACTGTTATTCATGAAATTGTACTCAGTGAGTTTTGTTGTAATGAGCCACGTACTTTCCTGCTGCTGCATTAGAGGTCTTCACAGCTTCATCAAGATCTCCCTCTCATTTCCAGGTGACACCTGATCTTCTGAAAGGTCAACAAGCACTTTCACAACAAACACATGAAGAGACAGCAAAACAAATTTTGTTTAATTACCTTAAGGATGGGTGAGTTATCTGTACTTTTCTGTTCTTTATCAGTGTGTTATTCCAGCTATATATTATTAATATTATAAAAACGACAAAATGTATCGTAAGTTGTGAAGAAGTTATAGTGTTGAATCATAAACTCAACATAAAGCCTTATCCATGTTGCACCATAGGGTAATGCATCATGAAGGGAGAAACTGTGCTGTGGGAGCACAAAAATGGTTTTTATCAGAGTTGAACTGTTTGTGATAAAAGCGAAGGAATGTGCTCTTCTTACCCTCCCATCAGGCTGCGAATAATCCTGCTGTCTGGAGTTTGTTTTCTTGCCGAATCTAACTCACTCCCTCTTTGCTCATGCTTAGCTGTGGTGTGAAATGAGGAGAAAACATTCTTATTGTTTGTGTAATCAGACACTTACTGACAGTCATGGAAAAAGCAAGTTGGATTAATAGGCTAAGTGGAGTTTCATGTTTACAGAAGCAACTCAATGCCAAGAACTGTTTTTAGAAAAACACGAACATTTTAGAAAATATAACACAACTTCTAGATAGACTGTTGTCTGCAGCAGTTGCTTGAATTTTATCACGGGGCAGAGTTTTCAGGCATCTGCAGACTTGGTTAATGTAGAAATAGAACAGGAAACTGTTTGGGTGTGTCGGGCTACAGGTCAGGAGTCACAGGACAAAGGAAAGGAAACCCAGATGGAAGTGCTGAGGCTGAAACTGAGCTACATTCCCAAGGCCCAGAAGACAAACATTCACCAACAGGGTTTATAAAGGTTTAATGAATATCATCTGCACAAGAAGAAGGGAGATTAGGGGGTTTGGCTCTCTGTGTCAGCCTTGTAATTTACTGAAATAATATATCACTGTTGTCATTGTTGATTCTGATGTTTTCACTTTAACCGAGGGATTTTATTTTGTGGGCTGAGAAAATCTTTGGGATTTCAAACTTCTGCTGATAAATTCTCAGCAGGTAATGCCAAAGCTACTTTTCTCAGCTCCTGACAACTGGAAAAAAGTAGGTTTATGCCAACCAGAACAAAAGCATAGTGGCTTGGGTCTGCAAAATACTACTTGTGTTTTAATAATCACAATAAATGTTTTCTCTGTCTCAGCCATTATGAGTTATTTGAATGCTAAGAGCAGGAAATTCATAAGATTATACAAAGAAAATCCCCAAATCTCACGCAGTTTACAAGCAGTTTGTAACAATAAACAAACTACAAACTGTTTAACCAATAGTTGCTGTATATTTAGTACAAACCGGAATGCATTTAATTCTGGTTCTTTCTAATTTAACTGTATTTCAATGGATTATTAAACAGGACTTAACAGTAATTATACAGCCTGTGTGTTTTGTTCTGTTTCTCATGTTCTTCATGGTTGACCGGTGTAATGAAGCTGTTCATTCAGTGAGGTGACACATCAAAGCAGCATGATCCTTCTGACCCTTTCTAAGCTGGGAATGAGTTCCTCTCCCAGTATAGTTGGGAACGACATCCCAATCCCCCAAATGCTGAGAGTTTTTTAATCTTTAATAATCTAGTGTGTTAACTTATCTTGTGTGTTTGTGTGCGCATCCGCAGAAGCAGCGATAATGATGAAACTACTAAACGAAAGGTCAACCTTGTCTTTGAGAAGATTCAGACGTTGAAGTCACGGGCCACAGCAGGCGCTCAAGGCGACAACAAAGTGAGACATTGTTGTATCATTGTAACTGCTCCACAACCAGCTGAAGGTCACATGAAATTAAAAATGTCTTCTTTGTGTTGTTAGCTTGTCCACTGACATATTTTGTACATACAAAGTACAATTTTACCTCCAGTTGAATAAATGATAGGTTAGGTTCTAAGTATCATGTTCCTCTCATGCAGTCCAGCGGGTTTTTACTGAGCTCTAGCCTGTGACAAATTTAATTGTGCTAATATTTATTTTGAGATCAAATTCTGGCTCAATAACATTATGGATTAAAAACGATGAGGAAAAAATTGTGAGCCTTTTTATAGGACATTTTACAACGTGTGCTCTTTAGCACTTGAGCTGTTTGCTTTGCCTAGCAGACACTGTCACCGTGAATATTTACTCTCTGTCAAACACAAAGAAGAGTGCTAATGTCAGACTTGTAACTCACATGTCAGCTATCCTGAGGTGTTAGAAACTTAAACAGTTGTTAAGATGTTCATGTCGTATATTTACTCATAATAGATCAATAAGACATGAGCGACTTTGAAATATTTATGTTCTTCTGTCAGTCTCTAGACCTCGCTGCACAGACTAAAGTTTTGCAGGGGCAGAATGCTGAGCTTGAGAAAGAAATGACCAAACTGAAGAAACAACTTGAAGAACAAACTACGGTAACCACAGTTTAACCTCAGCTATGCCTTTACAATAGCCTTTTTTATGTTGGTGCATTGAGCTTGTTGTTGTTTGACAATATCCTTTAATCAAGGGTTTGGTTGCAAAGGAGATCTAGGAGTTTACAGTTCAAATTGTTAAATTGAACAAGTTAAAGAAAGTTGTTTATTTAACGTAAACTTGTCTAAGCTGGAAACAAAGGCACATTTTTGTGAACAGAGTAGTAATGTAAACAGAGCACTACAAGAAACTTTGTTGAAAACCTCTAGTTGTGCCATGTAGTGATGTCTCAATAAGTTAAGTAGGATTTTAAAACACTGCTGTATTTGTTTTTGCATTAAAAGTTGAATATTTGGCTGCACCTTTTAGAAATATGTTTACTCTCTGATGAAATAGTTTTCAGTTCATTTTAACAACGTACACATTATACAGAATTCAAATCCCATACAATGTTTTAAAACTGTCTATTGAAATGTAAATTTCTGTATGCTTTTCTCATCATTATTGTCACCAGAAAAATCAGGTTGAAAAGAAAGCGGTAGCAGGTCTGAAAGAACTGCAGCAGGAGCTGGACAAAAGCATAGAGGAGTGCAGACGTCTAAAGGAGAAACTGGCCAAAACGGAGGCTGAGCTCCAGACCACAGTCGAAGAGTAAGTGCAGAGTCACAATACTGGAGGATGGCAAGCCTTGAAGAGCAGAGTAGATCACATAGCACTCACAAAGTTGTGTTTAACCCTCTCATGTGTAAATGCTGATAGTCTTACATTAGGTGTACAGGTGCAGAGTCAAAGCACCATTGCAAACATCTGGGTTAGATTCCTGTTTGTAAATTAGTATTGTTTGTTAGTACTTGCATCTTGCAGTGTTTTAGTGGTGGGAAGTCAATGAGCAGACTTTCTGGTCTCTGCGCTGTTTACTTCTATTAGTTGGTTGGCTCTCCTACAGAGGGGGATGTACTGAATGTATAGTATGAACAGTATGGGTAATAATACAGGACAATGACAAGGTATTCATCACCTATTTCTTTGTAGAATGGTTTCTATGTACTGTCACACTCACACCAGAATAGGATGTCAACCGATTAAACCACTCACAGTTGACAGTTACTGAGTTACGGACACGGTTGCCATGCCACTTTTTCTGTTTCATGATACGGTCCCTTTGTGTCTCCTCCATTTGGTTTGATTTATTATAACTCTATGTTACTGTGTGCTTGGTGACCGATTTGCAGTTTGCTTTGACGGCAAATTGTTCACCTTTGTGTCCTTCTATTCACATATCATACAAGTTTGCTTGAAACATCTACATCTGAGAAATCTGTTACTCCTTTAAATGTATGCTATTATCCATACTGCACTTCTTTTGAACTGTATTTTATTCAAGATAAAAGTTTCTATATATTGAAAGTGAATTTTGAAATTCAGTGCTAATTTTTTCCTATTCCTCTGTGCTGGGCCTTAATTCAGTTTTTATTTAAGTTTTGTCCCACAGATAATTGTCATCTGTTGTTTGAGCTTCACTGCATTTCTTTCAGTGTAATACCAGAGATCTCTTTGCTTCTAAGTCATTCCTTACAGCAGGTATCAATGCCTCTACAGTCACGCTGCGTCTCTCTACATGACTGTGGTGGTTTGTTTAAGGTGCCTCACATCACTTACCACCTTCCCCTCAGTGTTGCAGCGTGGAGACAGTTTAGATATTATTGTCAAGGTTCAGGTATTGGTTTTAACCCCTGTGCTCTGTAGGCCATATATTCAGACCCAGCACAGGTGTTACCATTTGTATGTGTGAATTGAGATGCAGGTGTATGCGTGTGTGTGCACTCACACATTATGCATCAGTATCAGCTCTGTGTTTTGACATGTGGTGCGGTCTGTCAGGCTGTTCCAGGTGAAGATGGAGAGGGAGCAGTACCAGACGGAGATCAGAGACCTGCAGGACCAGCTGTCAGAGATGCATGATGAGCTCGACACGGCCAAGAAGTCAGCTGCTGACAGCGAGAAAGACATGATTATGGCGGTAAAACATAATATTTATTGTTCTTAAAGAAAAAAAAAACTGATTTCTATTTTTATATTCAAAAGTTAAACCCCAAACACTCCCTAACATTATGAGCTGTTTCACATGGTTATAAATTATTCTACACTTTTAGACCAAGCAAAAAGCATGCAAGTACAATATTTATATGGACTGAGTTCACATTTTGTCTCAGGTTTATGTCTACTGCTTCACATTTTTGTTTTTGAAACGGTCAAATAAGCAGGCACTATTTTGAAACAAAATCTATAAATGGAAAAAAACTGAGTCACTTACAAGAGGGGCTTTCAGAAGTCAGGTCTGGAGTCTGGTCTTTTTTTATTGAACAGGATTACAGGTTTATAAACAAAATTTGCAATGTCGTTGTAGTGTTTTTCTTTGTCTTTTAACATCTTGGGATCACATCAGAAATGAGTTGTATCTTTTGGATTTGTTTGTCTCTGTCTTATAACAGACATACAGACAGTCAATCAAAAGTAAAGGTCATGGTCACACTTGACGTATTGGTTTTAGTGTGAGTCTGATATAATGTTGTGTGATTAAATAATCTCATGTTTTCCTGCAGGACATGATGCAGCTGAAGGTGGAGATGCAGGAGGTTCTGCTGGCGAAGGAGGAGCAGGAGGACGTGTTGAGGAGGCGAGAGAGGGAGCTGACGGCTCTGAAAGGAGCCCTGAAGGAGGAAGTGGCTGCTCATGATCAGGAGGTGGACAAGATGAGGGAGCAGTATGAGAAGGAGATAAGCAGACTGCAGACGTCTTTGGAGGAGGCCAAGCAGGTAATCAGTCTCCCCTTTGTCACCCCTCCTCCTCCTCCACCTCCTCCTCCCACTCTCCTTCAGTTTGACTCTCCCTGCACTCCCTCCTCCTCATCTCTATCCCTCCCCCAGTCCAGAAACACACCCGTGCAGAGAGCAGTGTGGAGATAAGCGGCACATCAGGGGAGCTGTAACTGTGTGTTTATGCGTGTGTGTTTTGCATTGCAAGTTGAGCCATATGTTGGACTTTAGAGGTTGAGGCGCTGCTTTGAAGTGGTGTTATTTACACCTTTCCTCTACTTTCACAGCTGTGGCACTGAGTATCACGAGGGGACATATACATAAAGGATTGTCATCTTGAATTATGTCAGTTACTCTGTATTCCTGAGCAAAGGATATGCAGGAAGAAGAGGAGGAGGATGTTTATTTGGTAGTTTCTGTTGCTTGTCAGTAACATATTTTTATCACCAGGCGACAAAACCTTCAGTACATGTTCCCAACACTTTGTTAACCCCTTAAAGTCCTGTTGTAATTTTGCATACATAAATGTGTTTCGTTAAAATGAGTAGCAGAAGGTTATGTTAATCTCTACAGTGTTGGTTTTAGATTATTGATATGCTTTGCTTTTGCTGGCTGACAGAGAAACGCTCATGATACAGAGCTTCAACACCCTAGGTTTTAATGATGATAGAATAGCACTGCCTTAACAAACTAATTTAAATATGCTAAATCAGCAGGATATGATATTCATTTACAGCAGGGAGAAGTTGTTTTAGCTTTTTTACATAAGTGGAAATTGAGCACAGCTTGAGGTCACACACTTTAGCTGTGTCAACAAACTGGTAAAATGAAAATCTCTCCTTCAGTTTATCTTTTAAAGTTAGTTCGTCATCACTTTTCATGGTAAGTCTTTTTGGGCAGTCGAGTGTGGAGAGTGTTTCCTTATCTAAGTGTGTTTCTTTAGGGAGAGACATTTTACAAGAATGCTGATGCTCAATAATGACCTTTACTGTAGTATTGACACATTTATATGAATGTGTTAAAAAGTTTACAGGCAAGGTCATCATTGTAGCTAATTGTTGGTCAGTAAGAAACAACTAAATAACCGTCAGTGACGCATTTACTGTAAGAAAATGTGACACGATATTATGTTGTGTGATAATATATTGATTCTCAAATACACTGTATCAAGCTTTAATTAACAGTTTACATGCAAATACTTGTGGCAGACTGTGATTCACTACCTCTGCCAAGGAGGTTTGTGATTACTCCCATCCGCCCATCCATCTGTGAGCAGGATAACACAACACATACTGCACCATTTGTCATGAAATTTGGTGGAAGTGTAGTTCAGGGGACAAGGACGGACCCCTTTTATTTTGAAGCACACCCGTGAAAAGAGCTGGAGACCGGAAATGTTTTTTACTTTCTTTAGCATTGGAGACTCCCAGGCTGGATTTTGAATTTAGAATGGTTAAATTAAACAAAGATGCTCTAACTAAAGAGGGAAGATTCCAGTCTTTAGGTGTAAACATGTCATTGGAGTCTCCGAAGGGATACCAGAGGCTGTCCTGTTTGAAGGGTCTCAGGAACCTGAACAAACTCCATTTTGTGAAAACAGTTGGTTTCATAACAATCAGACGACCTCTGTGATGATCTTTAACATCTTATCCATAGACTAGCAAATTATGACTCCGAATGATACGCTCTAAAGTGAACAAAATGATTGTTCATTCAGCTAAAGAGGGAAGATTCCAACCTCAGCCGTTTCGCCATTGATGAAAACAGAACGGCTGACCTTTGGCTAATTAAGATCTTATCTGATAGATCTTATCTGATAAGATCTTATCAGGTGGAGTCATAATTTGCTAGTCTATGGTTGAAATGTTAAAGATCATCACAGAGGTCATCTGACTGTTATGAAACCAACAGTTTTCACAAAATGGGAGTTTATTCAAGGTCCTGAGCCTCTTCTCTCATTGGACTCCATTCAAACAGAACAGCTTCTGGACTCCCTTCAATGAGCCCGGTGATTTTGATAATTCCCAATCCTGTTAATTTAGGGCAGCTGCGGCATAAACCTGACATTGGGTGGTGGTCTAATAAATTTGTTAAGCACTGTACATAAAAAAAAAAAAAAATATTGCCTCGCTTACAGTATCACATTATATTGAAACGTCACCCCTATAATCATGATATGTATTGTATCACCAGATTCTTGCCAATTCCCATCCTTAGCATTTACAAAACAGCAATTAACAGTAACAAAGGAGCGACTGAATTTCCAGCTCCACTGTTTACTTGGTTTGTGTGGTGTGTGATTTGTAAATGCGTTACTGCTTAAGCTTTCCAAAATAAAGGATGATGAGTTAAGTGGAGAAGAACAGCGGTGCGTGGAGGAAGACGACACGCTGAAAGGACTAAAGACACATTGTTCAGTGGGTCTCTGTGCAACTCACGTGTGTCCTGTTTGTCTCAAAGAGTGGAAGTTGTCCTTGTTCTTGGCTTCCTGCAGGCCTGTTGGGGTCCATAGCAGTAAGAGTGCATTTCCTTTTGTCGAACAGAGGTACTGCTCCCCAGAGGGACTATGTCATCAGTGCTTTGTAAACACATGGTTTGATGAAGTCATTGTTTTGTCTCTTAAGATAGAAAGGGGAGTTTTCAAGCTTTCCTTTATGTATTCCTTTCATCATTAAATCCAAAACCTGTTTAAGTTCAAATGTTCACAGCATGTGTCCAGAGCTACAGGTTATGAGAAACACAAATATAAGAAGAGGCTGCTTATTATCCCGTGTTTATGTCTGCTTTGTTTGAAGGTGTCAGAGAGAACGAGAAGATTCAGAGCGAAACTGTGCATCGTTTTATTTTTCCGCCCTGCCCTGCTTCCTCCTTTGTGTGGCCCTGATGTTTGCTGCGACCAGAGTGGCTCATGCAGAGAAGAATGCTGGAAACTGGAGCACTAAATTGCTCTGTATACTAGTTAATTGCAGTGGCAAGCCATCACTAATCTAATGAGCTGCAGTGCCTAAGTTGCATCGTGTCCCCTCTTCTTTCTGTTGCCTGAAAGAGCGGGGGTAAATGTGGACCTCAGTCAGTGATGAATGATGAGTTTGTTTCACACAATAATAGCAGCGGGGGTTGGGACATGCTGAATAAGTGGGTCAGTATGCTGTAGAAAAGGGGATGCGCTGCCGACCCCCTGAAAGGAGCGAGGGGCCTGTTTTGTGTCTTAAATTGAAAGCTGCATTGTGTTTTCAACGAGCTGAAATCTGTGGCATTTCATCAAAAGTCTTGGTCATACTTTGTTGACAAGATAAAAATGTGCTTAGTTTAGTTGCTTTAGTTCTAAACATCTGCAGATTTGGGCGTAGATTCGATCTTTCATGTCAGCATGTGCTGGTATGCAAAAAATGTGGAAAGATGAGGTGCAGTGAGAAAAGAGAAGTGTTTGTTTCCTGGAATGTCGGGGTCAGGGTGGAGAATGCGCACCCTACGAGCCCTCCTCTTAACTCAGCTGCAGCTCTCTTACAGTGCAACTGCTCCGATCTGTAGAAAAGGCTCAGATCTTTTCATTTATTCCTCTTCAGGGTGCTGCAGTTGCATCTCTCTCTCTCTCTGCAGCACACTGGATTCTCAGTGTTAGTGTCTTTAATAGGTCTCAGCCGTACTCTGCCTTTCTAACTGTAAAGACAGAGCCTTGTGCTTATCACACCATTCCCAGCTCATGTTAAGTTTCACCTACACCCGTGAGCCTCAGTATGTAACACGGCCACATTGTTATCACGCTCTCATCTGTAACCTCAATCCCGAATGCTGTATTTTTTAATTTCCTAACTCCACAGTTTCCACACAAGCCTCTGCAGTGATCTCCCGCTCAGCTAAATGCAGTTCATTTTCAGGCCTGTGCCATTCTCCCTATCTCCACCTTCCTCTTAAGTAATCTGTCAGTGTGTGAACTGAAGCCTTACTGTCTGATCATCAAACTTACGTAGCCTGGAGAAGAGTTCCCCCTTAGGCTTGTTTTGAAGGTAAAGACTCCTGCATGAGTCTGTGTGTTTGATGATAGCAGAATATTTCCTGGCATAGCTTTAGGAGCTGATTTAGCAGGAGACTAGAAAGAGGAGTGAGGAAGGAAATGATGGAGCATTTCTGGATCTTGACAGAGACGTCAAGGAATTAGCTGTTTATACCTGTAGGAATATTACATCTTCTAGGACTATAAATAGCTTTCATGATTACTTTATTGATTGATGACATTAACTCTAAATGCCCAGCAGCTCAGTTAGGAAAGATTCAGTTTACAAAATGTTGCTGAATGGTTGTAGAGGGTTATGTCTCTGTGAATGTGGCTTGTGGATTTTTGTGTTTATTGTTCTTTTACTTCACTGCCTGTTAGAGCTGAAGTGGTGGGAGCCTAACCTGCCAAAACAGCTTGGAGGAGTTAAGTTAAATACACCTCCTATTGAGATGACCCAGAAGATTTGAGACTAGTGGCTTAACATTTATCACGCAGTGCTTTTGAAGGTAGTCAGTGTGTTTTCTTTTGCAGCTGTAGTAGAATTTGAATCTATTAGCATCTTAAAAAATCATTTTCATCTTTTATTTGTTCTCAAGCTGACCGGTTTAGATCAGCAGCTACTTAGAAATGTGGGTTGATATCTGCATGTTTGCGTCTTATGACTTGGACTATTGTGGGATGTGGATTTTGGGCGTTCCTTTTCCTTTGCTCATAGGTTTATTCAAACCGTGTCTTTTTTGGCTTTTGGCCTGGAAAACTGGAACATGATGTTTTCTCCCCTCTTTGTCTTTTTGCAGAGACTTTGATTCTGTCTTGGCTAAGATGTTGGTGCCTGATTAAACTGGCAGTGCGAGGCTTGTGATTCACAGTCTGAATCACACTCGGCTAATATTCTTAATTTTGATGAACACTCCATGATGATTGTAATTATTTTTAAACACGGGGAAGTCCTTTATATCATATTCTTTTGCTCTACATCTAAGATCCAGGCTTATATTTTAAATACTGTAAACTGAATTGTTGAGTGTTTAACAAAGGTAAAACTAAAATGTTTCTATGTAGTCAGCATGCATTCAAACACTAGTTTAAGATAATCTGGTAACCCCTTAAAATATAATTGTGGCTACAGAAGTGACCCTGCTGTGTTTGGTGCAATAGCAGTAAGTCATTTTACTGACAGGTGTGAAATATGACTTAAAACTGACTCATTTTATATATATATCTACTTCATTAGGTGTCACAGCGTGTCACAGTGTGTTCCCTTTTTCTGATGAATTTATATAACATATAACACTCTTAACATTTTCATGTTTTACAGTGTTGTTTGTTTATATAAGTGCAGTTATGGACACAGATGTCAGCAAGTCTTTGTGGCATCAACAGTCACTCTTTAGTTTTCAATTTAGAAAAAAAACATCAGAGTCTGTCAGTGCATTGTTTAATTGCTCTTGAACTGGTTCAGTCTCTGTAATTCCAGTTTATGCCCTAAAACCCTGCCTACTGTAGCTCAGTACAGAGGCTCCTTCTTTTAAGACGGTGTAAGTTTCCATTTCTCTAAAGACGAGACAAGATTTGATTACTTTCCTCATTTGACCAAAGAGATGCCAATGCTTCTTAGCTGTCACGTTTTAATTTCTCCCTCCGTCCTTCCTTTCAGTCCATGACAGGCCCTCTGTTCCAGTTAACCTCAGGTCTGGGAGGCTTTTTTTTTTTATAAGAGATCCTGAATTATTTGTAACACACACTTCATGCTGGCAAACCAAATCAAGGCTGCCACTGTACATTGTCAGAGAAGTGTGTGTGTCTTACCTTTTTACCTAATATGAAGGTGAAATCCAGATAATAGTGTTAGTTCGGTAGGTAGGTAGGTAGGTAGGTAGGTAGGTAGGTAGGTAGGTAGGTAGGT
>JAPQRN010000018.1:26825259-26837463 GCA_037367275.1 Coranthus polyacanthus | reverse complement strand
GGTAGGTAGGTAGGTAGGTAGGTAGGTAGGTAGGTAGGTAGGTAGGTAGGTGAAGGCCTGGGATGAATATAACAAGGAGGATGAAATTAGAGTTTACGAGCAGGAAGATCCTGCGACTCTCTTTCAAGAAGACAAGGCCACGGACAGTCTTGTTGCTCCACAATCTTAGGTCGATGATGTAGAATGGCTGAAGAAAACCCTGAAAGAAGCTCAGGAAGATCCTCATCAGCAGACAGCTTCAGGGGAGGTTAGAGGATCTCCAGCAGGAGAATGTCACCTTCCACCATACGACAGACTGGCTGCGATCCGACAAGCAGAAAGACCTGAGACGAAAGGAGGCAAAGAAACAACAGGCCTTGGTTTCTTGGGCAGACAGGAAACGCCACTCAAAACAACAAATCACTCATCACTGTTAAAAAAAAACAAACAAGAGCTCGATGAGACTCATTTCCAGTGGCAGGAGTGTCAAAAGACGGGGAGCCAGTTGATTAAGAAGAAACAGAGCAAAATTGAAGCTCTTGAGGCCAGTCTGAAGATAGCCGACGACCGTCTGAGATTAAATTCAGAAAAATGGCAGGAGGAGAGGTCACAGCTCCTGAAACAACTTGAGGAAGTTAAGAATTCCCATCAAGCTTAATGGGCAGCAGACAAAAGCTGAGCACAGCTCCGTAACTACCATGTTCAGTGGCAGGAGAGGAGGAAAACCGAAAGTGCAGAGACCAAAACCCTCAAGGCAGACTCATAGACTGTAGGAAGAAAGTTACGTACAGCTTTAATGACATAAAATTTATGAATGACAACAGAGGGAAGTGGAATTGACTGAGAAGCTGGAAACATAAGTTTTGATTTACTACAGGAAGAAGTACAAGGAGCATAGGACAACAAAGAGGAAGCGCAAGAGACAATGTCTTCCTTGTGGAATTTTGCAGAAGCGTTATTTGTCATAAAGCTATCATTTCTTTGTTAGTCAGTGTAGTGGATAATTCTGTGTGAGTGGAAGCTCAGTAAGCATATTTTTACAGCTGCTGCAGAAGGAAATCATGTGTTTCACAGTGCATCCTGGTTGAAGTACCTGCAGCTGAGTGCACCGGAAAGGGCTTATCATAATTTGGCATTCAGTGATTTATCATAGAGTATAATGCATTTTTATACATCCAGCAGTATTTGTGAAATAAATGGAAAGAGAGTTGTCTAATGAACTTATGAATGAAGTATTATAGTTTTTTAGCATCACATTCATTTAAAATTTATTAAAAGCCACCAGTGGGAATATTAACAGGGATGATGTAACATGCAGCACAGGTCTGATCCGTTGTGTTTGGTTTGGAGAAACAAATGTTTTCAGTATTGGCCAGATGGCGAACTGTGTGAAAACATATGGAAAAAATGTTTTTTCACAAAAGAATACAGGCAGGGTAATGTAAGGAGGAAGGAGGCTTCTTAAAAATATCTTAATGTAGGGAAAAATCCAGTTTGTTTATAGTAAATTTGAATGAAAGTTCTAAATGCCACTTAATACTTTTAATGGCTTGTGAAGTACTTAAGACAGATTTTAAGGTTTTCTCACTGTTCCCATTACCACGTTTTCAGTAGAGAACTCTCTTTGCGTTTGATATCTATGTCCTCAGAAATGTTTTAGAAACAACTAGAGAAAGGCGGCCAGTGCTCTGCTGATGTGCCCATTTCTGTTGGAGCAGCTTTTATTTTGAAACATCAGCTCTTTTTTTTTTTTTTATGGTGCTATCTAATTTGGTAAAAAATAAATGAGAGAACCAAGATTTCACTCCAGCACACGACCTGGGACATATAATTCAGTGCAGCATTTGTGTCGCACTTCAAAGACTGCACAAAGTTAGTTAATGTGCAACTTTAGACAAACAGTACGAGTACATACAAGGTCCCCAAGTCAAACTTTCTAAGGAAGAGGAAAAAATGTTCATGGTACATTATGTTCTGTAATATTTTACTAATACACTGAAGTTGGCTGTTTGGTGTTGAAAAGGTGATACAGAGTATTATGTTGACAAAGTAAACAAGTATCTAACTGATAAAGTTAATTTTTTTTGTTAGTATCCCTTAGTGATTGTTAGGTAAACTTTAATTACATTTTAACGCTTGAAATAAATGATTAACATGCTGTAGTAGTAGATTTGAACAAAATGAAGATGTTATTTGGCTAATTGCTAATACTAAAGCTTACCCTGAGCTTTAATCTAATATTGAAGGAGACATTTAGATCTTTGTTGCAAAGGGCATGATCTGAAGGGTAGTTTTTTCAACACGTCTAATTTGTAGACATTGCTAACACAACTGGCCTGCCTGGACTGAGTTCTGACAAACACATATCAAACATGAGCCTCATGTTGGTACATCCCATCTGCTTCCCTTCCCCGACAGCAGCAGGGTTTCTCTCTCTCACTCTAACTGGGTGGTTTTGCCCATGTTTTAAACTCCTGTGACCCAGTGTGGGAAGTGGGACAAGCAGAGAAGTGTGAGGCCTGAACTTGTGGTGTGTGGGTAACACTGACAAAACACAACACTATTAAAGCTTTATTATTGTAGCGAAAGCTGTGTTACAACCTCACCCCCCACCCCCCACCCCTCTGTAGTCTCTCATCAGCTTCCAGAAGCAAAACAATCGCAGCAGTACATGTGACAACAATATTTGGGTTATAGAGGTCGTCATAAAAATGAAAACAAAACAGCTCTGGGAAAATCACAAAAAACGGGTGCAGGTTGTCATCGTATTTAAAAAAAAAAAAAAAAAAAAAAGGATGCAATTTATCAAGACATTTGTCAGTCAGCATGCTCATGTACACGTTTTACACACCCACATTTTAATGGATTAAAATATAAATGTTATTTTTATAACATTTATATTTTAAGCCAGTGATTCTAAACTGCAGAATTATTTGACATGTCACAGGGACAAGTCTTGTATTATTTGGTCTAATATGTCAAAGCACAGAACGGTATCAACAAAGATCAATAGGGTCATATGTTGAAGCCTAACAGCAGTGTTATAGTAAACATATTCAATAAGAGCTGGAGAAGTGCATCTAACCTAATATGACCAAATTTTCACATTTCCTTTATTTGTCATTTTTGCGTGTTTTCATGCGTGAAAACAAAACAATGTCAACAACAAACTGTGCAAAAGACCATAAATAATACATTAAATGGTCAATAAATAAACAATAAAAACAAAGGTAATACAAAGAGATCATGGGCAATAAAGAGTCATTTCAAAGTGCTCTCCTGGTTGGGGGCCGGATTACGGGTTAGAAAGTTTGATTGTGAGTGGATGGGTCGGCGGGTGGGTGGGGGGCTGCAGGCAGACCATGATTACTGTGAGTTCAGACATGTTTGCAGGGCTGGTTTAGTTGACGATTTCTACTTCTACGAGAAGTGTTGAGACTACGTGTACAGGGCTCCTCGTTACTGTGACCAAACCCTAAACAATCCAGTGAAGCGGAGATGAGGGCGACTCTGTGGTGACAGGGGAAACAGGTCTGACTGGCCTGCCTACACTGTAGCAGGGAGGCACCATCACCTTTCAAGTGCAGGAGGTGCCTCTGTTCACACACAATGACAGCAAGAAGAGCTGAGCCTTTCACAGACTAATAAGAAGCAAAAAGGAGACCTTGGATTCCATCAGAAACTACATGTTGCATTAGTAAATAAGTTACTAATTGCAAAACTATAATGCTAAGTGACACCAGCCGCAGTTTTCATTTAATAAGTAGTTTAAGTATCGTTTAATCAGTTATTATTAGCTTCCTTGGTATGGATTGTGTAATGTTTGCCACGCTTATTGTCATTTCCTCTGTAGGGATTCTTTCAATACTTAAAAACAATAACAAAGCCGATTCATTTCCACTGTTTGTATTGATGCGTCTTTCGGTGCCACCTTTCAACATATATGTTGCTAATGAGTACTTTGTTTCATCAAGACATGAGGGTGTGTGTCTGCTTTCATGCTTTTGTGCACTCACACATGGAGTGACGTCCTAGGATGTCACCACCAAAAAGCTTGCTTCAGCTCTTTTGTGTAGTGAAACAGTAACTATAGATCGTGTGTTTAGAGATACAGGTGCAGACAGACAAACGGGTGACAAATTAAATTAAAACCTGATGGAAGTGGTCTCTTCAGGATGACAGTGTCCCCATCCACAGAGCATGAAATGTCACCGAATGGATTGATGAGTATGACAATTCTGTAAATCATATGCTATGGCCTTCACAGTCATCAGCGTGTTAGACATCGCTCTCCACCACCATTGTCAAAACACCAAATGAGGGAATATCTTCTGGATGAATGGCGTTTATCCGAGACTTGTAGAATCAATGCCAACGTGTATTGAAGCTATTCTGGCTGCACACGTGGACTAACACCTTCCTAAGACATTTTATGTTGGTTTTTCCTTCAACATGTCACCCATTGGCACCTCTTTTACACTGTACTGGGATAAAGCATAACTGTCAAACCTGTTTACTAACATTCCAACTTCATGCCAAACAAACTTTGTGAAACCTGCTGTCTGCGGAAGCTGTCACTCTGTGGAACGTTGTCAACACAACTGAAACCTGTTATCTGTCAGACCAGTTGACTTGTGTAGTTGTGGACGAAGTTCTTTGTCTCCATCGTGACACGAAAACACGTTTCTATCCGTTTCCCGCTTTTTCATCAGCCAAGCACACTTCATTCATAAATGTGGCTACAGGAAGAGCTGAGAGTCCTCCACACAAACCTTTTTTATATAGCACTGTTTACATTTTCACTCCTTATACTACTTTGTGCTACCTTTTACCATTTGCGTGCCAACCTGCATTTTGTTGTCTGAGTATTTGTACTTCTGCCATGATAATAAAGTTGAATCTAATCTGTCTGATCTATGTTTAGAGGACTTTTTCACAGCAAAGTAGATATATATCAGGCAAAACATCTAAGAATCTGTACTAGCTGGTCTGTCCTGCTCAGCCCTTTCTCTTGTAACGAAATGTGGCCCTTAGTAATCAGAGTTTAATAAAAACTATTTTTAAGTTGCTTGAAGGTTTATTATATGTGAAGATTTTTGTTTATTCCACAACAAGAAAATGTGAAAAATTGAGCCTTACAAAAGCCATTTGTTGCACAAGTCTGAAATGTTCGATCATGCTTCGCTGTTCCACTTGAGCATCACAGACTGTTGCTTACTTTGTGGGTCTAACATCTTGCGTCTTGTTCTGATCACCAGAGCAGTGCAGTGGTGGTCCGTGAGAAGGCTGAAGTGGAGGCGGCTAAAGGTGCAGTGGAGGGTCAAGCAGGCCGTCTGACTCAGGAGGCCGAGCGGCTGCGCAGGCGGGCGCAGGAGCTGGAAAATGAGGTGGCCAAACTCAATCGTATTATAGATGAGGCCAAGCTGCAGGAGAGCAGACTGGGGGACAGAGCTGGCCGACTGGAGGTGAGATGTCAAGATGCATGAAGTGGGAGTCTGAGTTAGTCATAGAACTGTGCAATTTCTACACTGCCATGGTAACATATTATACTGTATGAAAGTCTAATGCATTATCATGTCGTTTAACAGAGAGAAAAAAAGCAAACGGAAGAGTCTTTGGCTGAAATTAAGGAGCAAGAAGAGGAGATGTCACGTGCCAACCGAGCATTGACCATTCGGCTGGAAGATGTGCAGGTAAGGTTTGGAACACTGCAAACTGAGAAAACTTTAGATTTCTTTTAAAAGTATTTCTTTTGATGACTTCTGCATCCATCTACAGAGGAACTTGGCAAAACTGAGCGGTGAACACAAGGAGCTAGAGGAGAGGTTACAAGAAGAGAAGACTCAGAAGGAGCAGTTCAAGAGCATGAAGAACGACATAGAGGATGAGAGGCGGTTGCTCGACCGTACAGTAGAGAAACTTCAGAGGGAGGTGAGTACACGCGAGTCTGAGTAACATTCATCTCAGCAGTAACCTCACGAGTGAGGCTGAGTTCAGAGGGTGGTTTGAATCTTTTTTAAGGTGGTTAAATTCCATTCATCACTACTTTAAGTAAGTTCCAAATGTCCAGAACGTTAAGGTGCTCTTAAGGATGAAATAAATAACTTCACCAGAATGCACCACTCTTACCGTAGTGCATCAGAGCACTCTTCAAAATGATGTAACATAAACTCTGTGTGTTATTGTGGCACCTAACAGCAGTTGCATTAACACTCACATTAACTGTGAAATGGCTGTGGGTAATCAAAATTGTTCACACACAGGATTTCATAAATAGATATGATGAGGTATTCAGTTTTCAGAACTACTCTTGTGCAGCTTTGACCTCTACTATTCTTCACATTTTCTTGGCCTTAACTCTCTAACTGTGCCTGCAGATGAATGATATAGTCGAGGCGTCCCAGTCGTCCACGCGGGAGCTGCAGGAGCAGATTGATATTTATAAGGAGAAGAACCGTCGGGAGCTGACTGAGCTCCAGAGGCTTCTGAAGGAGCGGGGACAAGAGCTGGATAAATACCTCCTGACTGCAAAAACCCTGCAAGAAGAGGTACAGTCCTCTAATGTGGTTGGTTCTTCCCCAGGAGACACAGATTCGAGTGCTGACACTGCTTTCGTGGTGAGAGTGGTCAAATCAAGGCCATCATTAGTCAGGCCGACCGAGCTCTCCCATGCAGAACAGCAGATGATGAACCATTGTTCTGACTCAACTGGTTTGACCCCTCTCATGAACATCATCCTCCCCTCTCCGAGAACTGTCATCACTTAGGCATTTCTGCGCCCCGCTGCTCTCTTAAACCAAAAGTGCAGTATCAAAGTGAAGACGCACAGTCGAGTAATGCCATAAAAAGATCTGGTCCTTATTAAAATGCATCTTTACAATTACACGTCAGTGTTACAATTTAAAAGAGACACATGGTCAGTTCTTTTGTAATCCCTTTAAGTGTGTTAATAACCTCTGACCACTCCACATTGTGTGCATTTGTTTGCAATTTATCCTTGTCAGCACTTTGGAATGTTAGGAATGTTTTCTTTGAAAGTAGGAATAGATTAATGTGAATAATTTATTTTAGAAAGGGGTGGCTTTTTAGCTTTTATTATTTTGTTTATTTAACCTGGTATAGCAGCTCAGACCATATTTACAGAGACCAAAACCATTTTATTGTTGAGTGAAAAATTGCATTAGAATGAAAAGGAAGAAAAGGGCCATAATGGGGCATAATTTTTAGTCTGAGTTTGGAGGCAGCATGTGTAAAAGAATAACATTGGCCTTACTCTGTTTTACCCAAAAGAGAAATAAGAAAGAAGCGAATATATACAGTACAATGCAGATTTCCAAACATTTAAATTTGCTTTGCTAATATTTTATGTTTTAGGGAATGCATTCAGCTTGTGTGTTAGGCCTCGAGGATTCACTGAATGTACCCTGACTCTAATCCAGTAAACAAAAACAGGTCTGTTTGTAATGAAAACTCCACTGGGTACCTTTTTTTTAAAAAAAAAAAAAAAAAAAAAAAAAAAAAGTGTTTTTTAATGCAGTGCTTCGATTTTTAACTCATGAGCAAAGAAAAAAAGGAAGAATTGTGATATTTCCTTCTTTTGGTTACGAACTGTTTGCTGTTGGGCTTTATTCATTAGTTGTATCTAAAACATACTGCCTATGTAAGGACAAGGTCATTGTCCAGGTAGTTCCTTCTTTCTGTCGACGTCCATGCTGATGTTTCTTTGTGCAGCTGGTGCACAGGAAGAGGAGGATGTCAGTGTTGTGATATCATTGTTGTGAAAGCTGTGCTGGCTGGATTCACATCCTCCTCCTCCTCCACTTCTCCTGAGAAACCGATTTCTCTGGACTGGGCCTAGTGAGTCCACTTTTCCAGCGACTCTCAAATGCCCCGTCGGCTTCCGCCCATATGGATTTGGCAGACCATCCCTGAAATTACAACTGTTTCATAAATTCATCTGCTTTTTCTTACCAGATTTAAGCCTTCTTTAGCCAGATGTGTAACTTAAGGGCTGCAACTAATAATTATTTTTAATGTGAATTAATTTGTCAATTATCTTCTTAATCAATTTGTTGTTTGCTCAATAATATGTCAACATTTTTTCCCAAAGCCTAAGACGGTGTCCTCAAATGTCCTGTTTGGTCCACAATCTAAAAGTAAAGAAACCAGAAAGTTTCCAAACTTAAGAAGCTGGAACCAGAGCATTTTGACTTTTCTTTCTTAAAAAAAAAAACTCAAATTGATGAATCCATTATCAAAATAATTTGGTGTTTAATTTAACGATAGACAACGAATCAATTCATTGTTGCAGCTCTATCTAAAAGAAAAAACAAAGAAGTATAAAACCAGCAGTAATCGCAGCAGTTTTCACTCCCAGATCCATAACATTAATTCATTTATACAGTCGGGGCTTGAAAGAGGGTGGACCATTATCCCATTACACTTTTTAAATGTTTGCATGAGCAGTATTAAGTAAGACCTAATTTAAATCTTGAAATTAAGTATTTACCTGATGAAATATGGAATAATCCCACACTAATGGCCATGTATTTGTTCTAGGTGAGAAATAAGGGCAGATGATAAATTTGATCTTAGCTTAAAGCAGTGGGGGCAGCTTTCCAGCTGTGAGGGGCACGGCTGCTGAATGAACACAGGGGAAACACTAGCTGCGTGGCTTCATTAGTCACTCAGGGGAATAAATAATCATTTCCATAAGCAGCCACCAAACTGTTGGTCATTGGTGCAACAGTCACATTTACATAAGTAGCAGATGGAGAAATATTTATAACATCCTTTATTAATAAGACACTGAACTCCTGCTACACTGGTTTTGGACTACATGTTTATACTGAACATTTAAATTGGCAACAGTGCTCCAGTAAGTTTCCAGGTGCTGAGGTGCTATATGTTGATGGATTTAGTTGTCTCTTGTAGTTGTCACATCGGGAGGAGGATCTGCGTCAGTGTCAGAGGGAACGAGACGAGGCTGTGCTCAAAGAGAAGACACTGGAGAAGAAGGTTCATGATCTGGAGGCGGAGGCTGAGACGCACACAAGCAGTAAAGAGGACAAGTCCCGACAAATGAAACTCCTGGAGGTAAATTGAGAAGTGAAATAACATAATTAATAAAGAGTATATTTTAGTATCAGTCCGAAATCATTGCAAAAGGCCTTACGACAAATATTAAGAATTGTAACAAAGCATTATGTAAAACAAAATGTTATTTGTAGCTGGGTTGACTACTGCAGTGACCTTTTGACAGGGTTCCCCATAAAGACCACCACAAAGCGTCATCTTATTTAAAATGCAGCTGCTGGAGCTGCTAAAAGTGTAGCTCTCATAAGTTATAGTAGCGGTCGACTGATACAGAGTTTTCAATGGTCAACGCAGGTAACTTAGAGAGCAAGTCAGCCGATAACCTGTATATAATGCTGACGTCATGTTGTTGTTTTTATTTTACATCTGATTTTACAACAATTTATTAATACAAAATGAGGCACAAAATTCCTGAACTTTAATGAACATTTATTTACACTATTAAGTCTCTATTTTTTCTGTTTGCTTCACTAGATCTATTTTGCGCTCTGTCTGCACTGCATTTATTGCAAATTTTAAAAATGGGGAGCGTTAACATTGTTCCACAGCAGCCACACTGTCAAGGCCACCTGCAATGCACATGTCTGTGTTCATTTGTTTTTTACACGACTCGTGAAATAACTGGTAGCCAATGCCGATTTCAAAATGTCAAATAACAAGACCAATCAATTGGTCGATCTATAATTTATAATAACCACCACTGGAAGTAATAATTTATTACAAAATGCTGGCAAATTGGTTACAAAATGTGGGTGTTATTACATAATGAAGTGAAAATGTATTAGATTTTGTGAAGTTATTACATAGTGTCGTGTGTTTAGATAATGCATTGTTACAGGGTTACCTAAAGATTCCAGTAGACCTCAGTTGTCGGTGATCAGGCTCATGGATGGTACTGCTGTGTTGTGCAGGACCGGGTTGCTCAGCTGGAGTTGGACCTCGATGAGGAGCGTCAGAGTGGAGACCAGCTGATGGACAGGATAGACCGAGGAAGAGAGCAGGTACACACACTCAACACATTCTCATTATCAGCACTCACCTGTGTCAGTGACCTGTCCATGTTCACTTTAGTTCACACAGGCGTGTCTCTGTTCCATTTCAACTTGTAAATGATATCCAGATCTCCTGTTGCTTTGTCTTCCACCTCTAACATCATGACTGCAACCACTAATCTTTAAATGAGAGGACCTAAACAGTTCCCATGCTTCATATGGAGGTGTATGTGTTATAACTGTGCTTTGATGCCTATGGACACTTAGTTTTATGTCTGTCCTACATATAATATCTGTGCTCCCAGTTTATTTCTAATGTGAATAAAGTGGACAAGTTATTGCTCTGTAAGATGATCTTGCATAATCATTCAGACTGGCGGCCTGCCAGCGTGGTCTAAGAGCACCTATCCAATTTTCATGCATCAGTCACAAAAGACCCTTCTTAATGCGCTGCCTGAGCCAAAATATGCACACTGCCAAATGTCTCAAGTGTTCAGGTTGTGGAGTTCACTTGGAAATTATTCTCAGTAACTTCATCTTGAGAGTAGCTCTTGTGCACAATCTCAGTTTGCAAGCAAATGCTCCAGTTTTCCTTCCTCTGTGATAAAGCTGCTAACGGAGGCACTGTGAACACAGATGTAGATAAAGTACATGTACTTTTAGTACTGTTTGTTCATTGGAGAGGGCTGACTAATCACAGAGGGAGGATGTTTGTTTGGGATTTTTTTTTAAATAACACTGATGTATAACCACCCAAATAGTTTTAGATATGTATCTTGTGTAAAATATAGTCCATTAGTCAGACTCATGGTACTCTGATTAAATTAATCATAGAAAGGCCTGTAAGATTTGGATTTGGGACCGGCTCCTCTCAGTCTGGATCTGACACACATTCAAAGGAAATGACCAAATTTTTTAAAAACTGGCATAGCGACATGAAGAGAGGCTTATTGTGGTTGAGTAGAGTATTTAAATCTCCTTAAATGGTTTCCCTTTTAAAGAATTTCTGGCACAGAGAAAAAAAGTGGCGTTGTGACAAAGTGGCATTGGTTCAGCATGAGGCTGAGGTCGGTTGTCTTGGTAACACTCGAGCTCTGTGCCGTCAGAGTGGAGTAGTGCTGTTGGTGTGTGAGCACACACACGTGCATGTGGGTATGTGTTAGTGGGTGTGTGTGCATTGTACTGTCTGTGGGGAGGGGGTGGGGTGTATGGCTATGGGGTGGTGGGGTGGTGGAGTTGCAGCAGAGGCAGCAGGAAGAACACCTGCGTCTCTCCTGGCACCAGGTGCTCCTCTCCTGTCTAAATGAGAGTAATCTCCCCTCTCCTCTCCTGCCGTCTCTCACAAAGCAGATTAGTTTCGCTGTATGTTCCAGTCTGCTGATTCAGCTCCCTCAAGCACTGTGCTGGGTGCACAAGTTATAGGGGCCATCGTTCATCAGAGAAGCCCACTGTCACCCACTAATTGGCATAAAATATCACCAATTCTTACCTCCTCTCACAAAGAAAGAACCATCACTGCTCTATCGATTAGTTTTCATCTTCCCTTCCTTTGAACTTGGCTGAACAGTCATGCTCATGCAGTGTCTGAGCTGGTTTAGTGGGCAGCAAGGTGAATGTAAATGTTGTTTAATCGTATTTCTTAAAAATAAGTTTAAAAAGTAATATGTTGTACAAGCTAGGGTTGGGCAATATGATGGCATATATTGTGCTGGTAGAAATGTAGATTCGGCAATATCGTTTCTCCTGCTGGAGCTGCGTGATCTCACAAATCCAGCTGCCTCACATGGTAGAGTGATTTTGGCAGCGCTGCTTTTTGGTGGCATTCATGCACCTCTTAGCTGTTCTGCCAACTGCACCAGAAAAAGAGAGTGACAAGAAAACATGGAGTGAAACTGTAAATACAGTTTTAAATCTATATTCTGACCATATTTGTCAGCTTTTTGAAATGAAAGGACATTTGTTTTCTTTTGGTATACTCAGAAGTACAGATGAGTGTGATTTTTCTGTTGCACTGACTGAAGCCAGGTATTTAATTGCACGTGTTAGTCTTAAAACCTGTTACATTCTCATGTGGGACCTTAAAGCTTCCATTTGAAAGATTTTACTCTTTTGAGTCCTTTGTTTTTAACCCTAGTAT
>JAPQRN010000018.1:26815089-26825159 GCA_037367275.1 Coranthus polyacanthus | reverse complement strand
AACAAAATATGCTCAAATGTGATCAAGTACAGTGTGGCTATTTTAAACCATTCTTCGCTGAATTTATAGAACAATGTACCATTACCATGACGGACGATTTTGTCCATATTGTCCAATCCTTTGTACAAGTTATACAAGATATATTATTTTCACAGAAACTAGTGGTGTTTATTACTATCAACTTGTCTCTTTGAGATGTGATATGAACGTCGAAACAAGAACTAGAATGCAGCCCAACAAGAAGATCTAGCTCCTAAATTAACTCCAGCTCTCTCAGCACTAAGTCCTCTATTGTTTAGCACTTTGACTCACTGTGCGCTACAGTGGTTTCTGTTGTGGGCGATAATAATTGTCATCAGACTGTGTGGGACCGTAGAGATGACAGTGTCTGGACTCGGCTTGACAGGTGGAGCAGATGAGGAATGAACTCCTGCAGGAGAGGGCTAGCAGACAGGACCTGGAGTGTGACAAGATGGCTCTGGAGAGACAGGTACACACTCTCCTGTCTGGAGGAAACCAACTACACAAAGCGTTACTCCCACACAAACTCACACACAAGCATCAGCTCATTTCATCCATATGTCTTTCCATCATCATTCTTCTTCTCAGTCAGTTTTATTCTGCCCTACATACATTTTATTGTGTTTTACTGGCAAAGAGTTATGCTTATGGAGTGCAGAGAAGCATCTCACTACTTTTCTCTTTATGACCCCTCCAGAACAAAGACCTGAAAAGCAGAGTGGCTCATTTAGAGGGCTCCCAGAAGTCCAACAAAGAGGGCCTGATATCTCAGCTGGAGGGTCGCATCCAGGAGCTGGAGGAGAGGCTCGAGGGGGAGGAAAGGTGAGTTGAACACCTGGACTGGGAATAGAGATGAGATGTGCAGTGGGAAAGGTGATGGAGGAGGAAAGCTTTAGGGGAGATCTCGACTAAAATGTAGAGAGCTTTGTTAGATAAGTACAACAGCCCATTAGAGACTTCAAAGTTTAAGGTTAAAGTTAAGAGTTTGTACTGAGACTCAGCTGGATTTATGCTGCAGAGGTTCTCCTTATAAAGGAGCAAGAGACTTTTTTTCATCATAACATTTCGGATTCAGTTGTTGCAAATCAATCCCAAATCTATCTGTCCCAATTAAAACCAGAATAATGTCAGCAAATGCCTCATGTCTTAATCGGAAAATGATACATTTAGAATAAAATCTAATTAGAAATATCCAAAGAGAATATGCTGTTTATGTGATTATTTATTTGAATACTGTCATTTTTGGAATGACATTGAAATATTAGTGTTAGTGTATGATGATGCATCCTTATTCATGCATTTCAGGGAGCGTGCAAACCTGCAGCTGGTGAATCGCAGGCTAGAAAGGAAAGTCAAAGAAATGATGATGCAAGTTGAAGAAGAACATCACACGATGCAAGACCAAAAGGACCAAGTATGTACAACAACAATCATCAAGACTCAGATGTGTAGTCATCCTTACATTGTTTTTTCACTCACATGGTCAAAATATTTGTCATGTTTTTTTCTCGAAGTTGAACCTGCGTCTTAAAGCTTTGAAGCGTCAAATGGATGAGGCCGAGGAGGAGATCGACCGACTGGAGCACGGCAAGAAGAAGCTGCAGAGAGACCTGGATGAGCAACAGGAGACCAACGAGCAGCTCCAGAGCCAAATCAAAGCCCTGCGGAGTGAGATGAGGTAAACACATTACACTGTGAGCCCTCCTGTAGATACGCAACATACAGAAAAAAGCTTCAAAATGACACACGGGCATTGTCAGTATGTGCTTAATGAGTTCAATCTGTGTCTCGCAGACGTAAGAGCACTTCTGCTCCACTTCTCAATAATCTGGACGATGATGATGATGACGACATCAGTACCGATGGAGAGACCTACTTCAGCTCATCCACAGGATACAAGCGCTCCTCAAGTCAGGACAACATCTTATCCACATTCACTTTGTAAAAGACACTATAGGCTGAGAGTAAAGCTGCTTTATATGCGTCACCGTTGGACCAAACAGCCGAAGTTTCCCTCAGAAAGAAACACAATTGTTCCATGAGACCATTAAAAACTGTGTATTTTACACTGAAACAGCTGTGTGAGAATTCAGGGACTTACCAGCCTAAAGATTATTTGTGTTGTAAGTGAAAGTCCAAACAAACACACATAACTGTCCCAGATAACAATCTGTCCATGAAAATGTGCTCAGTATTATTTGAAATGCTCTGAGTTTATTGGCTCTCTTTCTAAAAGTTTTCATGTTATAACCCGTCCCTTTTTGTTGAAATCAGTCCACGTTCCCACATGAAGTCTTAACTTTCCGACAGAGTCCTGTTCTGAGTGGATTCTCCCTTGTTTGCAAATGGATTACACATGTTTGTTCATGATTATTTTAGCATTAGTAAACTTGAAAACACTCTTAAATGCACTGTAAAGTAACACAACCTGTACTGCCTTTGTGAACAATATGAAGTCATTAACCCTTATTTCTTTTTATGCCTATTAGATATATTACATTTAAGTGCAGTATCACTTGTCTGCTTTTGCTATCTTAACGTAAATTTTGTATCATTCAAATAAACTATATTTACCCTTTTTAAAGAATGAATCTTAAATCCAATTATATGAAGCAAGAGTGGAACTGTTTGTTTGTTTTTTATTTATTCATGGTTAATACAAAATATTGGCGCAGTGAGGTTTTTAGGGAACAATAAGTGAGGGACTTTGTACACGACCATTTTTATACAATTTTATACATTTTGATTGATAATGAACACTTATTCTAATAATCTCCTACAGTAACAGTGACATTACAGTATTTTACTGGAAAACTGTGTATTTAATGCAACAATGCCTTAATGTATCTTCTTGTCTGTGATTATCGATTCTGAATCAGACTTTTAGCTGTTACAGCACTGAAACAAAGCAGTGATATCAGCCCCATTTCATCCCTTATGTTATTTTTATACTGGAACCACTATGAGTTAACAAACGTCTGTCTCTTTTCTTGACCTGATACATGTGTATTTGAACCGTGTCACTGTGTACATATGGACGTGCAGTTACTTTAAACGACGTGTATGGGCTTCCTGTTCATTTTCTGGAAATGTACTCATAATGAGGGAATTTTGACAATCGATGTTTTTTGCTACAATGTGATGATTTGCACTCTCTGTCGCCTCCGTGCTGAATACGTCCTGATGCTTGTGGACGGAGAGTGGATCGAGACGAATTGCTGCCACTACCTCTCTGTATACATTTGTGTTTTCAGAAATCCTGCTGAGACTAAAATAAAGTTACTTCCTGTCAATCTTAACGCGCCTGATGACTGATTCTTCGGGATTCGTGAACAAAAATGAAGATGCAGTTACTCTACATAGTATCTGAATAAAATCTTTCCAGTGTTGTAGCAGCTCAATAGTCACCTTCATCTTAAATTTCATGATCGGCAGGACTGTATTTTTCCTGCTAGAATATATGAAGCATAATGTGTCCTCTTTTTTGGGCCTGACTTCAGTCTAAAAGTTTGTGCGTGACCTCGTCTGATGACGCTCTTCACAAATAAATCTTATGCAGAAAACGAGCTGAATAGACTGGTCTTTCTTATTCTCACAAAAAGGCAGGCCGTCTGGCTTTTGTTGGCAGGGCATGACCTTCATTTGGTGCTTTTCTGTGTGCAACAAACAAATCAACCTTTAAAGTGCCACGGTATTATCTCTCTCTTCTGTGTCAAGCCAAGCAGTAAACTAATAGGGGCTGCAGCCCGCACGGCTTAAGAGGGAAACTTTGTGTATGCTTAACAAGGTGATCATTCTTGAGATTCCTTCATGTGCTTGAGTGACTTCAACCGCAGGGTCCGCTGGGAAATAAAAAGGTGAGACAGCTGGGAAAATGCTCTGGACGGGGAACTCTGGGTGCGGATGTAAAGAGATAGATTAAAAGTTCCATCAAGTTTTACACAGAACCCCACTATTTTACAGTGTTGAACAGAAAACATACACGTTTTACAGGTTCTACTGGGATCAGAAACAACAACCAAAAAAAAAAAAAAACTTTGGCTGGTTTCTGTAAAAAATGTCACAGTGCCTTGCTGCCCCCTAGCTGTAGTGATGGTGTTGACATGGGTTTTTTTTAATTAAAAAAAAAAGATGATTGAAGATCATAAAATTAGTAAATGTGTATCAATAAAAATACTGGTTTATTTGTATTTTGTAAACAGCTGTTAGACAAATCAGGGGGTATTTACTTTTTAAATAAGATTGTTCTGCATAAAATCTGTAAAATAAAGGACAGTGTTAATGGAAAGTAATTTCTCTTTGTGCGTCTCAGACTTCCCTACAGGCACGAGCATTAATAATGAAGAGGTAAATGGTAAATAGTTTTCCAGTTGAGGGGTGTTGTGGTCTTTGTCACCCAGCTCGGCTGTCAGACCTCAGCAGACCCACGGGGACTATAAGGGGAGTCTCTCCCACTCTATCGGTCCATTTATCTCACAACAACATCCGTCCTGATAATGAACCGTTGGATAAGAGTGAGGTGAGGGATTGCAGGTTTATTAAATAGCACATACTATACTGTGAGGAACATTAAACGCCTTGGTCTGAGCTTTTCTATGATCGTGTCTTAAAGGGTTATTTTTAGGGCAACACCCGTGAGCTTTATTGAAATTTGTTTCAAACAAAGCTAATCCCTCGATCCAGGTTCTGGACAAAAAATGCCAAACTAACCATCCAGTGGAAGCGTAAGTGCAGCAGGACAAACCTGATTTTTGGTTTTGTTTGTTAAGAGTCACTGTCACTGTGTCTCAGTGTTTTTTTTCCCCTCAATGATCAGTGAATTGCTCTATATTTTTTACCTACATTACAGCTGAGTTCAAGTTTCAAAAAGTGCCCGTGTTCATAACTACATTTTGAACTCAGTTACTGAATATGAAGGATGGCTTCATTTTAAATGACCTTCAGAGATATTACAATAAATCCAAATTGATGCATAGTTTCCGACGAAACACGTTTGCAAGTTTCTTAATTAGTAGTTGAAAGGCTTTACTTCGTTTTTGTAAGGTTGACACACATTTCTGACGACACTGCAGCATTGTGAAGAGCACATTTGTCTGTCAGCAGCTGTCGTGATGCTCTTTCTGTCAAGCAGTTACTAAAACACAGGTCAACCCTGAATTTCAAAGGCGCAGACAGCCACTGTTGTTGGTTGCAACAACAAAATCCTGCTAAAACACACTCGTGGCATGAGAGTAAACTATACACGGGAACAATGCACGCACTGAACCACACTGAACTCCTGATCTTTGTGCACAAGTAGAGTATCTGCTAGTTAATTAAGCAGTCGTAGTAGTTTTTACTGTACCGGCTTTTTAGCTGTATGGACTCCATGTACATCTGGAAACACGGTAGAATTAACACCAATTTGGGATCTGATAGGAAAAACAATCACAACAGGGACTGCATATCAGATGTTTATGGGAGACGATTTCCACGTGGATTTCCACATGATTTGGAGAGACGCCCAGCTGAGTGACTGGCTCACTGATTGCAGAAGTAAAGAAACACCATTTGTTTGATGTCTGGTTACTAATTAACCGCTTAGACCCTGTAGAAATACCTCTCCTGTTGTTCAGAGAATTTTCTTTTCATATTTACTGATGTATTTTGACATTAGCAAACAACGGGCTGTAATAGAAAATAATATAGGCTATTGCTAAACAAGGTACACCTCTATTTATCAGTGTCTCCAGTTTCTATTATAAGGGAGTGACTGCAGGCCATTCATGCAAGGAATGCGATCTGGCTGTCGGGATGATTGTGTGTCTGTTCCTTAAAGACATTTGACAGGACGAGCCAGTATGTCCAGTGTAAGCACATGAGTATGACTTCCCATCGTGTGAAGCCACGTAAAGGTAAAGCCGGGCATCGTATATAGGGTGACAAAAACATTAAAAAATCATGTTTGCTCTGCTGCCTTCCTTTTCATCACTATCCACTATCACGCGCGTCAATAATTTATTGGCCTCTGCAACTCCTGTTTGACGTAAGGCACCTCTTTACCTGCTGAATAAACCTGTGTGAATTTATTTAAATGGGTTTCAAAGTCTGGACAGAAGAACTGAAAACATGTTTAAATGTTTATTTTCCTCGTGAGTACAATAAACCAGACCGGTATTATGTGGTAGAAGTATATCTGCTATATTAAACCATTTTTAAGGCTTAAAAAACACATAACTTGGCTTGTTGTGATTCCAGTCTGCCGCTACTAATGATTAGAATTTATTCCAACGTGTTAGTTATGGACATTTTTAATGATACTAGCAAATGTTTTACTTCTGTTTGAGTAATTGCCTTTCTTCAGCTTTGCCTCACTATTGTCTATTGTTTTTCTCTCCTCGTTTCCTTTCCCCACACGAGTGTTTTCTTGTTGCCAGGCTGTCGGTGTAAATAAGAAGCCGGTCCTAATCACTTGACGGATAAAATAAAAGTTGAGGGTAAAAAAAACTTGAAGGGCCTCTGCTGTTCATTCCTCTTCTTTTACTATAATATTATTAAACTACAATCAAACCATAAATTGGCCTATGTTCTCCTTATGCATTTATTTTTAATTTAACTAAGTTCTAAGTTAGCTTGAGGCTCTCCAGTGTTAAAGAAAATCAAAAACAATCTGAGGTTCCACCCCTTTTTAGGGCTCGGCTCCAAAATGTAAAGGTTCACTGTGTGTTATGTAGTGACTCCTAGCGGTGAAGTTGCAGATTGCAACCGCCTGAACATCCTCCACCACCCTGTCCTACGGTGGCCGAAAAGGCGCGAAAGGCAGAGACAGTTTGTGTAGCTTGTCCTCGGCTGTTTAGTTAAATGGGACGATAACTCCTGTCCACACTCAAACATACGGTAATAGGTGACGATAATACACCATAAACACGAGATGTCACCCGCTATACAATGGGGGGAAAAAATAAGTAGAAAAGGAAGTCTGTTCGAAATACTGTAGAAGCATGAAGAAGAAGCGCAACATGGCCTGTGGAGGCGGCTGATTAAGGTCACGAAAACACACCTGTTCCTGTTTTCCACCCAGTTTCTGAAAACCATGCAGTTAGTTTTGGCTAATCCTGCTGACAGGCGGAAGTGATGACATAACCTCCTTGGCGGAGGTAAATGTACGTCGTAGAAACACGAGGGAAGCTGTTGTCAAAGCCCTCTCCTCTGCCAGGACCATAAGGCTGCAGCTCCTCCCTGTCGATGAGAAGTGCTCCACCTGTCCCAGCCCAGTACGAGGACAGACACGCCCCGCAGGACAGGAGGCTGAGTCCGCGGAGGGAGGCCGGTGAAATGCGGCCCGACAGGTCCGATGGGAGCTCAGAGAGACGCGGCGAGAGGCGGGCGGGTCGCTGAGTGACTGACAAGCCTGTCAGCCAGGTGGATAGAGGAGCAGTCTGCCAGGAGTCAGACAATGACATAGAGGTGTACGACCGGACTGCACCTGGTCATTCCCTGACATCGAGGGGACCTCAGCCACCGTGGACTCCCTCCCACCCACCACCACCACACTTTGACAGAGTGGAATCCCCCCCCCTCCCTCCTCCTCTTCTTCTTCTTCTTCTTCTTCCCTGGCCGGAGCCGGGGGCAGATGGTCGCTGCGAGAGTTTGAGCAGAACTCAGGAAGGAGAGTTGAGAGGAGAGGAAGGGTGGGAGGGTCGGAGAGGGAGAGGAAGAGAACCGTGGAGTGGACAGAAGAGGAGACATGCTTCGCTACGGTTCAGGACGAACAGTTTCCACCACCACCACCACCACCACAGAGGACTCTCCAGAGTCTCAAAGTGAGGTAAGACGTCCCAGAGAAAAGCCTGACTCTTACTCAGTCTCTCCCCCTTTTTTTTTTTTTCCTCCCTCTTTTATCCTCTGTGTTTTGCAAACAGCCCAGTGTGTGTGTGTTTTTTTTTTTTTTTTTCCTTCCCTCCCTCTTCTGTTTGTCTCCTGCTGCTTACACTCGTGTCTGTATACATTAAAACACTGTAAACCTTATTTTTCTGTCTGTACGCATATGCCCCAGCTGATCAGTTTCTGGGGTTATTATAGGATGTGTTCACTTACAAGAGTGTGTAATGGGAGCTGAGTGTGCAAGAGGCGGGCTGTCATGTTTATTTGAACAGCTCTGTGATAAAACAGGCCTTTGTACTAAACTGGCCTTTATCGTTATTTGTACTGTTTGTGGGTGAAGAAAGGCTCTGTTACGTTTAGTTAAATGAGTGTATCGTGAGCCATTTAACTGAATTAATGAAATGTAATGTAATGGTTTTGCGTGGTTGTAACTAAACTAAGCACCTGATGTACTGTAAACACTAGGTCTGTGTAACCTGCCTCACATTTACATAAAGTTTGTTTGCAGTTCTGTTGAAATTGTCTATAAATAAACTGGTGGGCTGTCAGTGTGAGATTTGATAACTACTTCTTTCCTTTCTCACAATGACCGAACACAAAATGGATTTGTTTGCGGAGCACTAATCACTCATTTGTCTTTTGCCTGCTTTTTTTTTTTTCCAGAGGAGAATCAGACGCCTCAGGTTAACTCTACATGCAGGAGATAAAGGAAAAAATGAGGCGCAAAATGCAAACTCAGACAAAGTAAGTCGTTTATCTCCTTTGCTGAAATTTTACAATTAACCACTGTAAATCCAACCTATAAATCGTGTTCGACAGCCTCGTTTAGGTAGGTGAGGGTTTAATGAACAGACTTAAATTAAGCCAAATGTCATTAAGTTGAACTGTTTAGACACGCCAAGTGAAACTGTTTCTCAGGCTTTAAATGTGCAGCCACACAGGCACTATATGGTGATAATTCATCATATAAAACAAATGAAAAGACTTATGCCTTTTTTTTTTTTTTTATCATCTGGACCAGTTACACAATCATGACAGGAGGGCGTGTGCGTGTGATAATGCCTACACAGCTGTTTCACATTTACTTCAAAGCTCCACTCTCACTCTCCCGTAAATATCTTCTATGTAGTAGGACGTATATTTAAAGTGCTTTTGCTGAACAGACAATACATTTGATATCTCCACTTTTAATTTCACCGAGATCCGACGCCTGAAAGCTTTCGCCGAGTTCCAGCAGTTTTAAAGTAAACACTGTGACTACAAAAACATTAGTCATTGGATCAGCGTTTATTTTTGGCGGTGCTGAAATGCACTCTGTACAGTATCGATGTCTGTTTTTTGCACATTGTAACCGTGTGAATTCTAATTGTGAGTACACGCTGCAGGCTGTGTGGGTGTTTGCTGTAGGTGGCTCTGCCCCTGCCTTTTGTTTGTGTTCGGGATCTGAGGACCAGAGGCTGATGCAAGAGTCTGGCTGTCAGAATGTGAGATCTGCGCGTGAAACTTAGCGTAGTGTATAATAAATCATTGTGCACATAGTGGCAGGTTCTGTCTGAACCTTGGCCCGGGAGTCCGGTGTTTTATCCACTCACATGTGGCTCCACACAGTCCACTGATAGCTCACTGCTGTAATCTGCGTGTGTGCTTCCCTTTGGGAGGGTGTGACCGTGACTATCGACTGATGACAGAGGACGGTCTGGTCAAGAGTTACAGTAACACACGGTGCAGAGTAACTCACATGTGCTCACGTGTGTGTGTGTGTTTAGTAAAGAGGCAACTGTGGAAAAGGCTTTACAAACTATATCTGGTATTATTCCTCTGGCATTTATCCTTAGTTTAAGACTGTCAGGTTGAAATAAAAAGATTGCCTGGATGCGCTGCTAATATCTACGCTAATGAGAACTTTATGTGCGCCTCAGTATAATAGTGTTTCCACATTTTTTCATCATAAAGAGATGCACGGAGGGGAAGGAAATGCAGCTCATAGTTGACCTTTTTCATCGTCTGTTTCCGGTTCAAGTGGATCTATGAGGCAAACTTGATAGTTCAGTCTGTGAAAGTGTACAAAACTGAACAAACAATCCAGTCAATAACCTTATGCAGACCCACATTCTGTCTTTGTGAGCAATTCTGCATGGATGTGTGTTTTTCTACCTGCACAAGTGTGTGTGTGTGTGTGTGTGTGT
>JAPQRN010000018.1:26796801-26811899 GCA_037367275.1 Coranthus polyacanthus | reverse complement strand
ATTCTATTCTATTCTGTGTGTAGGATCAGCTGAAGTATATCAAAATATCAAGAACTTAATGTCTAAATAAAAAAATAGAAAACCTCCAGAGACAAATGTTTAAGAAACGCAGTATTTATAGAAACTGAAGCTCGACTCTGTAATGAGTCTGGGCCAACTATTATAATTGTCATTATTTTTTTCGTTATTGTGGAACAATACTCTGCGCTGGGGTGCATCTGTTTTCATTGGGCACCCGGTTGTTCGCGGCACAATGGGCAGAAACGGTAGCAGCTCATGTACTGGGTTGCAGAAACATGACACCTTCAATACTCCCTGCACTTTTTTCGTTCCCATCCTCCAGTTTCCAGTGCTCAGCAGAAGTGCTGTAAATATCTGATCACACATATGCTGGCATGTGCATCCATACACAAACATACTAACACATGTGACGCACAAACACCTGCCAGTGTGCATGTGTGCGCACAGGCGAGAAAACAAATCCACAAACACAATGACGGTCTATTTCAGCTGTAGTGGTGGGTGGCTGCAGAAACCTGACCGGTCTGATCCTGTCTCCCTCAGCACCTCGGAGACAGGGCCAATGGGGTGCCAGAGACCTCACTGCAGCATCATGGGCCTAAAGTGTACGGCGTAGTGCAGAGGACGGGCTCGGACAGACAGGAAGTGATGGCGCGGGAGTGGACAGTCAGTCACCTTCAGGATGAGATGAAGTACATCAGAGAGGTGAGTAGAAACAAACACATCCAGATTTGAGATAAACAACCTGTGAAACACATCACTGTTAAGGCAGCAAGTCATCGATGCAAGTTTGTGGGGTTGTTGTGCGGATGATATCTACGTTTCCACCAGGTGAGAGATTCACTGGAGAAGGTGAGAGAGCGGATGTACGGCCAGTTTGGAGGAATGCAGCAGTCAATGCAGAAGCTTACACAAGAAATCAGGGTAATGACCGATATAACACCATGTTACAGATGTTTGCGGCTCAGAACAGCCCCATCCAACTCCAGTCTGCGAAGCTGTGAGTAAATCTGTTCACCATGTGTCGCAGGCTGCCAATTCACATCGCAGGAGTCTCGAGTCAGAGGTGAGGATCCGAACAGCAGCCATGGAAAGCTTTGATCAGATGAACAGCTCGCTTATATCTGCAAACATCGGCATGCAGGTAACAAATCAATGTAACCGTACCTGTGACGGACAGCTGCATACTGTCATGGTGTTAGTGTGATGAGTAAAAGAAGTTTTCTTTTCAGAAATCCCTTCTGGAGAACTGTCAGAACAGATTGGACACGAGAGAGGAGGTGAAGAGTCTGCGGAGCACCTGTGAAAAAACCCAAGAGAAGCTCAAGGAGAAGGAGAAGGAGCTCGCAGCGGCGCAGGCCGAAAACCAAACTCTGAGGTTTCAGGTACTCACTCATCGACACAAACCCTCATATATCTACAAAACAAACATGCTGTGACACATTCAACTGGTCGCCCAGCTGCTGTGACAAGAGGATGCTCAGATGGTCTTTTGCAAAATAGTCTGAAGAAAGTTGATAAAAGCTGGGAAGTGAAGACTGTGATCTGAACAAAGAAAATACAAAACTTATCTTAAGCATCTAGTCCACTTATTCCCAAAGGCTGGGTCATGACCCGCAGGTGGGTCACAAGAGATTTTATTTGAGTCGCCACATACATGATGATTTCAAAGAAGTTTCAACAAGAAGCATGTTTTTAATAGTACTTGAAGATCATATTGTTCTAATGATTGTACTTATATCATTGAATCTAGAATGAAAGGGTGGTGTACATGGTGTTTGTTTTACTGATGAGGAAAATGATCTCATTTATATGAAAGTATTTAAAATGACCATTATTAATAATAGTATTAGTATAGTTTACTATATGTTTTAATAATACATGCATTAAATGTAGTTGTGATTTACCATGTTTGAATCTTATCTTTGAAATGGCTGGTTTAATTATTCAAGATGATACCACAGTGTGATGTAGAAATGGTCAGGAAGGTTAATTTATGCGCAAATGTGCTCTTTACAAGGTCTGTTGTGAAACGGATCACGGTTATTTGTCATTTTTAAAACGTGGGTCCAGAAGAAAGTGTGGGAAACACTGATCTATTCGTTTTTTTTTCTTTATGTACAGAAGGTTTTATCAAAATCACAGGTGAAAATATACGGCCGTTAATCGTCTAATAATAGGTACGATTTATACGTACTCAAACGTATGTCCACGTCTACGCAATGATAGGATCATCACTTTCCAATGGAGAGGAAATAAGCAAAAAGCAAAAAGCAAAGCATCGTAGGTCATCTGAACAAAGTGTACCACATCATCTCACTGCAGTGCAGTAATGCATCAGCTGCATCTGTATCTCCTGTGTCAATGTGGAATAATCAGCCTGGCTCAGTCGTCATTTTTGCTGTGCTGCGAATCGTCCAGGTGGAGTCTTCACGGGAGGCCAACAGTCAGGCGCTGCAGGAGATCTCAGCAAAACTACGGAGAGAGTACGAGGAAAAGCTGCAGGAGGAACAACAGAAACACAGGGAGGAGATTGAAAACCTACAGGTCTGCATATTTTACTCCTTATTCATTAACTCTTACATAGTTCTTGTAATAGCATGCATTGTCTGTTGCCAACAGAAACTAAAAGACATGTCAAGTAACAATGGGAGAAAGAAAGTGTGGAATGATTATACTAGTTTAATTTATTTTTGACTCATTTCATTACTTATTTAGTTGTTTAATCGTTATTTGTAGAAGTTGTAAAAGCCGTTCTACATCAGATTTGATTTGTTTTTCCTCGTCACCCAGGCCCAGATCGATGAGTACATCAGACGACTCGAAGAAGCAGAGAGAAATATCAGGATTACAGAGGCCAAGATCGCTCAGAGGGACCAGAGGATCGTCGAGGTGGAGCGTCTCCTGGACTGTATGGGCAACGTAAGGCCTTTTAGAATCGTCCAGAAATGACCTATCCATCCTTTTACGCAGATAATAAACACCTTATAATATCGTTTCTACAGGAAAAGAGTCATCTCCAAAAGAAACTACATGAATGTGAACAGCGGCTCCGCCTGATGGAGCTGACAGACACAACAGATGCCACCGCCGTCAAAAGGTACAATTAAAAAAAAAAGTCCAGACGAGCACAAAGCAGTCGAAGTACAGTACGTTTGGTCAGACACAAGTGTAATGAGTTTGTATTTATAGTTTGGTCTAACTTCTTTTTAGGTCCAAACAGCTGGAAGGTGAAGCTGGGGATCTCAGAGAAAGAATCAAACACTTAAACGACATGGTGTTCTGTCAGCAAAGGAAAGTGAAAGGAATGATCGAAGAGGTGAGGAGTTTAAACTTTATCTTTCCGTTTACAGAAAGGTCACGCGCACCAAAAGGAAACACACTGACGATATCTGGATCGCCCGGTTCCCACAGAAACTATTTGTCCGTTTATTCCTTGTTCTGCCGTTGACATAAACGTCAGCCGTTTCTCCTCACGTTGTTCCTCTTGAGCTCTTATTCTGTGAGTTATTTGCTCCAAATCATTTATTCCATTCACAATTTTCAGCTGTTTGTTTTATGTTGCCGGTTCTGCCTTGTATCATCTCTGTGTCGTCCATTTTTACCGACGGGTTTTACATCAAATCATCCGTCACATTACCAAGGTACAAGTACTATGCATGGCTTATATATCATAGCCCCGAATTTTGGTAATAACTTTGTAATGATTTCCCCAAACCTGTACAATTCTAGAGCAAAAACCAAAATACATGAGAATGGTCTTCATTTGTTGCACCATTATCAATCTCCAGTATCGCTGATCTACAGACAATACTTGCTCTTAATTTTGTGTGTAATAAAAAATCTAATTAAATTCTTCCAACAGTGGTCCCTCCAAGTATGACGTTGTAAAGCGTCACGTTCTCCACATATGTGACTGATCCTCTTCTGAAATGTTCACGCCCCCCCCCCCCATTTCAACTTTGCGTTTAATGATGCGAGGGATGTTTGTTTACCTCTGCAGTCAGTCACACGCATTTAGGTTTTCAGTTTCCACTTGTGTTTTGATAACGGGTGGGGTAGAGATACACGCATACGTCAGCAACAGTAGTGGAAGGTTGTTTGCTCTTCCGAGTTTGGACGAATGCAATGCAAATGAGAGCGAATATGAAGCTTAATGTGACCCAGAGTAAATAAAGGGTGGAGCATCTTTCTGGCCTTGTGGCTTGGACACATACTGTAACCTAACCACGACGTTCCCTGTTTGAGTCCAGTCGGGTCCTTTGTTGGGTTCCATATCCCTTTATGACTCTTATTATCTGCAGTGGCTGAAAGTGTTCATATCCTTTACTTTAGTAAAAGTACTAATACCACACTATAAGTCACAGTTCTTCATTAAAAACCTTACTTAAATAGAAGTATGTAAATATTACATTACTGCTGCATTGATGTGTTTGTGGCATTTTACTGCTGTAGATGTTTAAGGACTACTTTATAAACTGATGGCGGTTTAATCTACAGAAATACAGGATCTTCTATAACATCATTATATGTTTGTAGCATCGCTGTCCCGTGAGAGCCACGCATCTCTAAAAAGTCTAAAAAGTTTGTCACAAACTTTCAAAATCAACACATTTGGAGACCTGCTTCATAAAGGCTACAAATGACCTGAATGTTAAAGGATTTAGTGAACGACAGTAGATTGTTAACCGGGCTGTTTTGGTTTGGGGTGTGAAGATTAGATCTAAATATTTTTAATATATATAACTGTTTTTCTAATAAATATTGTCCTTCTGAAACGATGTAGGTTGAATCACTTCGAGCTCAAGTTGCTCAGAAGGATATGTTCATCTCAGAGCTTCTGGACAGAATAGCGATCGTGGAGTGCGAGGTAAGACGTGTGCGTTTTTATTGTGGTGTGCGGTGTTCAGCTTCTGCATTGCTACAGCCTGGGCTGCTGTGCTCTGTCAGTTCTGTTTTTCACTGCACTTGTCATGTCGCCTCTACAGGTAAAGCGACGTCAGCCCTTTGCATGACCGCTGTTTTCCTCTTTTCCTTTTCCTAGAATAATGAATTAGAAGACAAGCTCAAGTATTTTATGTCTACACAGAATAGGCCACGAGAGGCACTGGAAACCAGGGAGATCGGAGTAGGCTGCGATCTGCTCCCCAGGTGAGAGTGAACGTTGAAGAAACATATTCCGCAGCAGGGCTGGGCGGTGTGGTCCGAAATGTTCTGATAAAAATGTACACATAGGTCGATATCGATAATTATCACATTAAATGTCAAGCCGTTATTAGGTCAAAGGCTGAAGTTTGGTCCTGAGTGACAGTTGAAGAAACCAGATGGTTATTTGTTTTAACCTCTTCTTTATGGCCAGAACTTGACAAACATTTTACAAATCTAGAGTTAAAACATTCAAAACAAGTTAAATTAAGTAAAACATTGAAATGTTTCAGCTGTCAGTGTAAACAAAATAAACCCTCAAGACGAAAGAGAAGCGTGCACTGTGATGAAGATATCGTTATCGTTTTACTGCCCAGCCCTATTTAGCAGCATCGGGTTGTGTTTGAAATGTCACGTGGGTGGACTCTCACTCTGATGCTTGACATTTTTTGACATTATTTGACATTTCACAGAGGTGAAGCAAAAAGGCTTGATGTTGAACCCTCTGTTCAGTCTGAACCACGTCATCCTCATCTCAAACAACCCCCACCTCCCGTACAACCTCCATCACCCACTAAACCCCCGTCACCCACTCAGCCCTCCTCCTCCCCCACCCAGCCTTCTTCATCCTCCATGCAGCCTCCATCACCCACCCCTCCCCTTCAGCACCCATCTCTCTACCTGACATCACCAACCAAACCACGGACGTTCAGCTCTAACAACCCTCCACCCAGCAGGTTGGAGTCCAGTTTACTGAGATACACTCCTGTTCAGTACAGCCGCCTCCTGCAGTCCTACCCCGCGCCACCGAGTGAGATGTTGTCACAAACACGTCCGTTTGAGCCCGAACCCCCGCTGAGCCCGGTCTGGTCCAGCAGAGACGAGGTCGATGCAGGAACAAACACGAGTCGAGAGGAGTCGACTTCACCTTCGTCCACTTCTCCAACAAGATCACCTCGAGTTTATACGCCGTTTATGAAACTGATGGAAATAACAGCAAAGATGAACATAGAGTGATGTGCTCTTAAATATGTCTTAGGCAGGTTCTCAGTGTATGTCTGCACATGGCACTATTAACGATAACACAGTGTTGCAAACTGTAGGGTGTAAATAATCCAATAGCCCGTATGTTGTAAATAATATCAAGGATTTGTTTTGTTTACACTACATGTGAGCTCTCAATGAAGGTTTATATGGTTTATGTGTGTATTTTTCCTATCGTTTTATATTGCCTCTGTACAAATTAAATGAATATTATTTTGTTATTGTCACATTATGTGTAAAATATTTATTAACATGCTCTGTGCCTTTGTGAACAGCTATCAACTATCTGATGCTGGTGGTGGGGATAATTCTCTTTTAAATTGGCAACAGGGTAAGTTATGAAGTAAATTTCTATGTTAATGATAAAACTTCTAAAATTACTGAGGTGACTGCCATTCCTGAGCCACAGGCACAAGTATTATTATCCACTTTTAGCCTGCACTGCCAGAACCGTTTGTAAAAGAAATAGCTTTATGATGTGCCTTTTCCTCAACGTCAACATATCACACTGCAACTAATGACATAAGGCCCAGCCTATGTTTGCAAAATAAAGAATATACTTTGCAAAAACAGCTTCTTTGACTGTGTCAATTGACACCAATTCTCCCATACAACCAGTCATTTACCAAAGCCCGAAGCCAATGCATGAGTGCTTCATTGTTCATGTATGAAACAGTGGATTACTGTGTTTGAGCTTCTCGTAGCTGATAAGAAACAATCACTGGTTTGTATTCCTTCTGTTTCATATCAATTTCATAGTTTTACATAAACTCCAGATAAGTCTGAATACATACGCAAAAGGTCATGCCAGTGAATATACTGTATTTTGGGGAGATGTTTTCTATATCCTGTGCAGATATTTTTTAGATCTGTGGTTTATTGTAATTTTTTTTGTAAAAATTGACAAGGTAAATCCTTCAGATGGCTGCACCCTGAAGAGACCCAGATGTTATATTACAGAAAGACACCAGTTTCAGACTAGTTTATCAGGATTTGATGAGAGTACAAGTGGAGAAAAGAGCTAAATAAAGGAAAGCCATGAATGTCTTGCAGTGTCTTTATGCTCTGTCTTACATACAATACATGCATTATACGTGCACTGAAGACAAGACAATGGTGTGATTATAGACCAAAGACTAAAAAAAAAAACTCTGGAGAAATCCTCTGAGGTTTTATTCCTCATTAAAACCGACAGATAAACAGACTTTGAACTCGGAGGGGACACAGCTGTATCCTCTTGACAAGGTGGGTCATAGTCGAGCTGAGTGAGAAGTGCCACTGGTTGGAAAACGCCGCAGAGAAGACGCAGAGACTGCACAACTACTGTAATCATTACACACATTAATATTGTACATACCTAACTGTCTTGTGTTGAATAGCATTATACAAAACAATTATACAATTACTTGTATGTACTTGGAATATATACTTATTTGAGGTACTTCTGCTTTAATTTCCATTTTCTGCTACTTTATAACTTCTGCTCCTTACATTTCAGAGGCAAATATTTTACTTTTTATTCCACTACACTTGTTCGGCAGCTTTAGTTACTTTCCAGATTACAATTTGTCATCCCCTTCCTGTCCAGTGAAAACCATGTATCTCCACATGTGTTGATTTTGAATGTCCCTGATAAGATTTTATAGACTTTTGAAAAGTTTCTCACAGAACAGCGACGCCACAAACATGTGATGATCTTATAGAACATGAACCATTGCTGTAGATTAAACTACCCAAACATATATAAAGTAGTTAAAATAAACTTAACCTTAAACATATGCAACAGTAAAATGTAACAGCTACATAAAGGCAGCAGTACTGTGAATTCAAAAACATCAGATATAATAGTAAAACACTGATAATACTTAAGCAAGGTTTTGAATGCAGAACTCGTACTTACAGTATAATTTTCACACTGTGGTATTAGTAAAGGATCTTTACTAAAGGATCTTTACTAATGCCACACCACTGTTGAATAGGCAGCTCTTATAAAACCGTAAATAATGCTCATGACAGCGTTTGACCCGCAGAGGGCAGAGATGAACCTGCACTGCTCACAGTAATTTAAATGACAGGCGCGCTTTACCATCCTGAACAGTAGGGGGCGGCAGAGCTGCACCTCACACCAGCGTCTTCCGCTGGAGAAGAAGACGTATCCCACTTTGAAATGTTGTTATCTCGTGTTGAAGACATAAACCAGCCACTTAAGAAGTTTTCTAAAGCTCTCCAAGGTTGAAAGTTTCATTTGGCCGGTGTATTTAGAGTCGGTCGACGCAGATTAAGAGGTGGCTGGTTAAATGTCGAGCTGGGTCGTTGTGTTTGTGGATGGATGAGTTAGCTGTTTTTAGCTAACAGTGATGTCCTCGTCGTGGACAGACCGCCAGGGACAGGTGGGGGACCTGAGACACCAGAGCAAAGAGGAGCTGAAGGAGCTGCTCCTCAGACAAGAGAGGATACTTTCCAACAAGTAAGTTAACACCACGTTGTAACTAGTTAGCTATACTCAGTCATAACATAAGAGCAGAACACGAGGAACTTCTTGAAAACACACGTCGTCTCTGTTGTGGTTTTACCAGTTTAACAAAGGAGACGTTGTATAAAAGAAAGTCTATTAGTTATAATGGGATCTGAGATCAGCACCTGGAGTACTTCTCCAAAGTATGTGTAGCAAGTTTTACAGAGCAAACAAATGTAGTCAGTAACAGTAAAGAGTGGTACAAGTGTAAAGGTGAGTCATTCTTGGGCCTGTTCATGACAAAAATAATTTCTGAGATATACAATGTGAGTCACCTAAGTCATTTATTTTCCTCTGTTAAAATGGAAGATGAGTTGTTGTTCAGGTAATAAATTATTTATGTTATGATTTCATGATTGTAGGAAATTATTCATATGGTTTCTCGGTTGTTCAGTAAAAAATTTCAACCAAATCCAATTGGTGAGGCTTAGAAAACACAAACTAATCATGACGTTTAGGCCAAACTTAAAAAAATAAATCAGTAACTAAAAAAGGATTTGTAGTAGAAAGTTGGGATAAACAAGGTCCTTTGAACTTAATAGAATAATAGAATAATTAATGTGAAAACACATTAATTCTTCCAAGAAAGTCTGTGACATGGCCTCGTGAGTTGGCATAAAATTACCCCTTTGTCCCTTTTTATACACTTATTTATAATCTGTAAAAATGTGCAAATGAATGTTGTACAGTTTCTGATATTTCAAACACGTCTTTCTTTTAAAAAGCTTAAAAAATGCTGTGGAAATAAGAGCCCTACACAGTACTTTAGGACAAGATTAGATGGATTAGATCAAGTGAACATAAAACACATTAATCCTTTGGGATGACACTTTGAGAATTAAGGTCGCTTGATGTTAGTCAATGTGTTGATTTAATATTTAAAGTGTTCACCCTTCACCCCATATTTATGCATTGTGTAATGATGATTCTGTGCTTTTTGCAGGAGGTTGTTACAGACTCTTCCTGACAAAGGGAAAAAGATAAGAGAATTTGCAGAGAAAGTGCACCATGCTATTGAACACCATGATGAAGAAGAGAGAAAACAAAGCTTGGTGTCTGCTGCCAGGACTGAGTTACAGTCCAGGTACCAGCAGGCTTTCACTAAGCAACAACGTGCTGCAGGTGATGTGATACAGGAGAGCGAGGTCTCACCTGTCGCCACTCATGTGCGGGAAATCAACACTCTGGACAAGAAACAGGAGCAGTGTATCACGAGAGCGACTGCTGGTGAAACCATGGAGACGAGTGCAGCCGGGGCCTCCCTGAACTCTGACGAGACAAAAGAGGGTGACCTTGTGGAGGCCTTGGAAAGGGTCAGACTCTCTGAGACTGCTATTACTGGTTCCAGTAGCGAGACCAAAGACACATTAAACAGCACAGCAACAGACAATTACTTTCTCAGAACGCAGATACCAAATAAGCCTCACTATTTAACTGTCCTGGAAAAAACAGAGATGGTTTCGTCTTCAAGGAAGCAAAAATTCAAACCAAATCAGTAAGTAGACAGACTACATGTGTGTAAACTATAACTATAAAATGTGTTAATTTTAGTCCGTTTTATTTCAGTAACATTTTATGTCATTAGGGCCTTGTTTCCATACTATATTTATGTTTTCAGGCTGCCCCACAAAAGGGACGTTTCTCCATCAGGATCCTCGTCACCCGGCCCGCCTCCTGAAGGCTCCTCACCGCTGTCGGCTCAAGCCCGGAGAGAGCGGGACAAGAAACACCTGGACGACATCACCGCTGCCAAGCTGCCGCCTCTCCATCACAACCCGGCCCAGCTTCTGTCTCTAGAGGAGTCGGTCGTCCTCCTGAATGAACAGACGAAGAAGCAGCAGGTTAGTGGTGGACATATGAGGTGATCAGAGAGCTGCTGAGTGGCCTGGTCTGCTACATGCAAACACCGAAATCTGTCTTTGATTGGTAACTTTGATGTGATAGTGCTGGGCAATATGACCAAAAATTTGTATTGCAGTATTTTTATGATTCTGGCAGATTCACGGTATATCACAGTATTTTTGCATTGCTGTGTTTTTATATAGGTTTGTGGCTTAGTCTACTGTGAGGAGTACAGAGAATATAAAATATAAAAAAGTAACTTTCACACATTACAACGAGTGAATACAATCATCAGTTAATATATATTGCAATGTGTATATGTACAGTATTGCGCCTGGATGCAGCATTTTAAAGCAAAAATGAATTCATGCGTCATGTATTCTTTTCTCTCGTCTCATATAAATAGAAACTGAGTGAATAATGAACCCACTTAGTGTGAACTGCGTTGTATAAACTCGTATCATTCCTTCAGCAGCTGCAGAGGGCAGCGTTTAGTTGGTGAAGTCACAGTATCACTTCACATCCAAAGTAATGAATTTAATGAATAATGAGCCAAACATTAAACAGTGTGTCGTTGTCAACTTGCAAAGGCCTGTGAAGCTCGTTACCAGTCCTACATTGTCGAGGGTTTAGTAGCTATGGCTCAGCTTCTTTTTAATAATGTGCTTGTTTTCTGTTTACAAGCCTATTCATGTCAACTTTTTCTCTGTGTTGTGTTTAATTTCAGGAGTTGCAGGCCAAGCTGGCAGCCCAGAAACTGTCTGAGGGATTGAAGATCTCTATGGGGAGCTACACTCCTGACGGCGGCCCCATGGCTGCCTACAGAGAGGTTCATGATGAAGGAGCCCAGCTCTCCTCAGAGGACGACTGATCCCGAAGGCCAGAGCTGGGGAAACCAGGGTGACCTTGGCCCTGAGAGAAACAGGCTTTGGACCTCGCAATCAGGGCCCATCAAACAGGATTTCCACTCCAAGGACAAGAATTCTCCGAGAGGAAAAGGGTCTTTGCCTGGTGTGAAGGCGGCTCAGGAGACTGAATGGCAGGTTAAAAAACTAGCTTAGTTAAGTGTCATTCAGTTGAGTTTGGGCTCTGTTGTTTGTCTGCAGGAATAATAACACCTGCTGCTGACCAAGAGGCTTACATTTGAATAATTATTTCTAGTCTGAATAATGAGGGGAATTTTTCTCATCATTATACTGGAACATCAGAGATGTGTTTCAGTAACGATGGCGTTCTGAGGCCCAGTTAAGTTTTGTATTTTCAAAACTTTGGTCTTCTTATTGATAATTTTATATACTCTGAGGGGTGTGCAATTTGAAGATGGATATACAATCTCTCAGCTGTTACTGAGATTTTTATACCTTTTTAATTCTGTGGTGTGAGCAGGAATGCTTAGTAAAAAGGTGTTTTTTTTGCTTTGCTGGGATCTAAATTTGCTTCAAGTATGTAATTTACCAGAACAGCCAATGGCAGATTTTTCTCACTATTGATTTCCAAACAATTTCCAGATATTGAGAGTGATATTCATCCATGTCGGTATTACACTGCATACACTGTGATAAAATATTTGACTCCTATCACCCCTAACACTTGAATCACAGGTAGAACTGACTGTTTCGGCAAAGTGACTGTTTACAGATTTCAGTGTTTGTAAACGTACAGAATAAATACATCTGATTTCAAAACATTGTTGTTTTTGTTTTAAAACCAGGCGACAGTAGTACGGCCTTTTCCTAAATCTAAACACCTCATCGTCAAAAATGTCTGTGTTCAGTTTCTCCGCATCTGCGTGAAACCACTTACTCAAAATAGGATTTAATTTAGCTCGTCTATTTTCACCAAACCTCAAAATGCAAGACAGAAAAGAATTTTCTTTTTTTTTCTCCATTTAATTAAAAAACAACAGTATTTAAAAACATTTCCAAAGATGAGTATAAATTGCTCACATTGTGTCACCGTGGACCGCTGTGTAAAAATAGAAGCAACAAAAATATAATGTCTTAAAGGTCACATACGTCTGCCATCCTCAGCGTTTCCCAGACCCTGTGGAAAAAAGCAGTTTTTTTTTTCAGGACTCAACCTGCAGCAAAGAAGAGTCTGTGGGAAAACGTTGGAGATCCGTTTGGTTGATTAATGGTCAGTGACTAAGACCAGGCTTCTCGAGTGGAATAGCTGTCTTCGAGGGAAAATAAAAATCTGCAATTTTGATGTTCACTTCCAGATTTATTCAATTATTCATTTTGCTTTTCAACAGTTATATAGTTTCCAATAAAGTCAAACACAGTAAATTTCCAACAGTGTCAGATTTTATCCACGGGGATGGTTAGTATCAGCCTTTTCCGGTTCTAAACTATCGTTATTTATCAGCCTTTAAAGTCAGTCAAACATAACTCTAAAACTGAATATATAGTGTTCAATTTTATATAATGTGTAAAACAAAAAAACTAAAATAACATAACGAGAATACATTTTTATTTTATTTTGAAATTTTTTTACAACGTCCGAGTCTCTGTAGCAAAAAACAGTCTGACAACATCTCTAAATTAATTTAATGGACGGCAAATATTATGGGATAAACACACCTAGTAGAGTTCAAGGAGTAAAACCTTAAAACTGTGCTTAAATATAGCCTTAAAGTGAATATACTACATGCAATTTTTTCACACGTAAATGTCTAGTAGTTTGAATAAAGCTGTGTATTTGGTCTTCATGATCCACATTGCATTCATCTGACTCTCAGTTGTATTTAATAGGTGCCACTTGTTAGAGCTGACGTCGTTTTGTTCAAAAGAAGCCCTCGTGTTGAAATCAGCGTCAGTTTCTAGTGAGAGATGGTCAGCTGAGTGAGGCGTTTAAAGAAAAAAAAAAGAAAGAAACTGAGATGTTATCGAGCTGGGATCTGCGACACACTTGATAAGATTAATGCAGAGGTAGTGAAATATTGAAGCGTGATGGCTGAGACATCTGGACTGCATTTGGATCATGTTGTTGCCAGGAACGGCAGGCGATGATGGGACGGCAGTCGGCTAATGCAACATGGCAAATACCATTTCTCAACTCTGCTAATATGTGGTAGATAAGGAGTGCCAGCTTTGTTCAGCATCTTTCCAAACAGTTTCCCATCATCTCTCTTCCAGCTCTCACAGAGGACACGTTAATTTAAAAAGTCTGATTCAGGGGTTTTAATGAGGAAGAAAGGAGGCACTGAGGCACATTTTTGGGGGAAATGAGGCTGGGTTCATGTGGGTCAGAGTCTGGTGGTAGATGCTCCTTGATAACCTTTGGTAATTGCTGCTGAGGCGCTGGCGGGAGATGTTTTAAAATGCAGAAAACATCTGATTGCTGTGTATTTAGACACTGTATCTGATGGGCTCCAGAGAGGTCCTGTGATGACGTCCAATAACAAATACACGAGCATGCTCCGCAGAGGATCCTCATTGTGCTGGGATTAATTACAGCCTACCTTGCTTACATAAATTCAGAGACTGTTACCAATTATGGGGCACATTTTTGCTGTAGCTTTTCTCCATGGTATCTGGCGTCAAAGCTGACTCTCAAGTATGTTGATGTTGTTGAGGTGGAACCAAGCACCCACTTTGTACAGTCGGAGCCTTTTCATTGGTCACTGATGAGGTTGTTTATACATCAGCTTGAATCCCAGACCCCTCGTCTCAGATTAATAAGCTCCTCATGAAGTAGTCTGCAAGTGATTTGCTCCAACTCCGAGTCCGAAATCACACGTCTCGCGGGAGTAGAAATAATTTGCTGTTTTGGGAGGCGAAAAAGGAATGTGATTTCAAAACTGCCTCTTCAAAGACCAGTCAGCTCAGTCTTAAATTAGATATACAGTATGATGTATAGACTGGCGTTAAACACAAGTTAGGCCCTCAACAGAATGATTGGATTATATCTGTCAGGTTCCAAAGTCTGAGCTCATGCTTTTTCCATTCTCTGATGTTTTTGTCATATTTTTTCAGGGCACAAGAGGAGATGAAATAATGCAGCGCACGGCAGCTTTCCACAGATAAGGTTACAGCCTATCTCCTCATCCCAATTAGAACCAGCTCTCCCTCCTCATACTGCAGCGAAACAAGTGGAACTGCTTCACTCACTCTGATAGATTTTATACAATTCATCATCAGCGTTTGATCAAGTTTCACCCTGAGGCGCAAAGAGAAAACCGACGGCAGGTGGGAGAATGGCAGCGCCACTCATTTGTGTTAACGTTGAACAAAAGTTTCGTACGCAAATGTCACGAGCTTTGAATGAGAAGCAAACAACTGACTGGCTCTGTGTGTGTGTGTGTGTGTGTGTGTATGTGTGTGTGTGTTTTTTCGATGAGGCGAGGAGGAGAGTAAATACTTTCCTGACAGGACTGTGCCGAGGTCTCCGGTTATCTCACCATTAAACGTGTCTGTGAGAGGAAGCTTGCACATACTTTATGTCATGGCTGCCTGAAGAAGCATGAAATGTCGCTGCAACACTTATGAGAGCCATGCAGCTGTCTCACCACGAATGTAGGTAGGGGAGG
>JAPQRN010000018.1:26771361-26790254 GCA_037367275.1 Coranthus polyacanthus | reverse complement strand
TGAAGTATTGGATCATGAATCCAAAATGGCGGATGGTGGAAAATGGCCTGTTACTTCCGGGATATCTGTTAAAATCTTTATTTCCTAGAAAAACACAAAACACAAAAACATTTTGACAAAGTGTACGGAATAGTTTGAAAAAGTTTAATCCTTTTTGGGCACGTTTTACGCCTTGTTTGGGATTTGGGAAAATCCCACTCAGTTTTTTTTTTCATATATCATGCGTGAAAAGGTTAAAACACCTTGAGAGAAATGGAAGGAGCTTGAGGCACCAGAGGCGATGCTGTTTCCCGGTTGGAGGAGTGGTGCTCATCACTGCTCAACAGCTTCATATAATAGCTCATGGTGGTTTTGGACTCAAGGTGCAAGGTAATCGTAATTATAACTTTTATGCCCATGTGTGTTAAAACCAGAGCAGGCACCCTAAACACTCATTTACGTCAAACTTGCATGTGAAGTGCAGCTGGTACGTGCTTGGAAGCGCTCTAGACTATATACAAGCGGTCCAACAACAGCCCGCTCTGCGCAGTTTCATTTCACTGGCATACCGACGTAACCCGAATTCCCTCAACAAATCATTATATTTCCTCCCTCCTGAAGTGTCAGTAAACGTTTGAAGAAACGTTCCTTCAAGTCTCACTGATTAAGAGTGATTATGTTCTCACTTTATTCACCGGAGATCCTATAATGTAATCAAATTTAATCATGTGCTTGGACGGGTAAATTGTATTAAAACATTAAAGAGTATGAATTCTGCGGCGCACACTGAACTATTTACAGAATGATACAGTCAAATCCCTTTTAATGGATGTTTCTCACAGCAGACGCTGTGACTCGTCAAACACAGGTGTAACTAATAACATTAATGGCGGCTGCTCCGTTTCGCTGTTACAGTGCCAGGGCTCTGCTTTTGTGTGCGCTGGCTCACTGGACACCTAAACGGTACAGAGCTATCATTAATGTTATTACTTTCACCTGTGCTGTCCCTGCTATGACAAGTCAAAATGTCTGCTGTGAAAACTGTGCATATATCAACGTCCGTTTGAGCTTCATGCATTGTGTCAGACAGAATTTACTTCATACTGAACCTGGATTATGTACTACACCATAGTACTGTGCGATCAAAACTGTCTTGGCTACAGAAGACAACTAATCTACTCATTTTCATAAGAACCCAAAACGGAAGTAGTTCAGTGGTTCAATAGAAAACCAGGCGCAGGCTTTTCGGAGTTTTTTTTTTTTTTTGGTGTAATCCTCTAAGATGCTTGTCAGCAAAAAAGAAAATATCAACATTGCAACATCCCAGGCCAAGGGGATGCTGGCCCTGGATAGAAATAATGTAATATTCACAAAAGAAGTCTGGATAAAATGCAGCAGCAGCAGCAGCACGTTTTGCAAACATACAAGTCAGCAGTTTTGGAAGAAGTACTCAGATCCTAATACCTCACTGTGAAAACGCTTCACTACAAGTACATTCAAGTGCATTCAACACCTTAATTAAAAGCATTATCAGCAAAAGTACTTAGAGTATTAAAAGTAAAAGTAGTCATCGTTGCAGTAAAATGGTCCCAGTCAGTATTTTATGTTTTTGGATTCATTTTTACTGCTGCATTAATGCGTTTGTTGCATTTTACCGCCGTACATGTTCAAGGTTGAGCTCATTTGAACTAGTTTACAAACTGCTGATAGTTTAATCTACAGCGAAGCGTCGCATTCTGTAAGATCGTCATGTTTTTGTAGCATTGCTGTCCTGCGAGAACCGCACATCTCTATGAAGTCAGATTTCATGAGAAAAACAGGCCAGTTTTCAGCTTTTTGACAATGGATTTCCCGGCGAATCAAAGAAGGTTTTTAAAGCGCTTCAGTTGACGAAGGCGGAGAATTTCAAACTCGACCCGTGAAGGAACACGTGACGCTTCAGTTCGTCGCACAACATTCAAAATCAACACATTTGTAGATATGTGGGTCTCACTGGACAGGAAGGGGAGGAACTGAAAAGTAACTAGAACTGCCAGACTAATTTAGTGGAGTAGAAGTTGAGATGTTGTGAACAGAAAATGCAATACCCGAGTTCTTCAAATTTGTACTTTAAAGTACAGAACTTGAGTAAAAGTAGTTGGCGTCACATTCCACCAGTGTTTATCTGACGGTGATCCGGAGATCTGCGTTTGTTTTAAAATGCAGCTTTTATATGAACTGTCATATTGAATCATTTTATAATTACGAACCAGTAAAAGTGGGTCATGTAATAAACAAATGAGCCAATATCATACTGGATGTCTTGGTATTATGGAGTATGTCAAGCACTCGAGTGATCCTTTCTTATATCCTGTGTTTTACGTCAAGACAATTCGTACATAATCTTGGCTGGATGTTTATTTGATTATAAGCTTAGAAGACTATGCTGTACACGTTGTTATGGTAAAGCTCTATACCGTGCTCGTCGTTCGTTGTAAGCTCGGCCTTTCCTGTAACCCAGCACTGGTACGACTAAAAGACAATCACACTAAACAGAAAACAAATAGCATTGGAGGACCTGGCAAAAGGAGAGAAGCAGCTGTGACTGCGTCTGTGGCCGAAAGTCATTTGAGAGTATTCTTTAATCCTGACACCTGCAAGCCATTTCATCATGATTTACAGTGGGGAAAATGCAGGCTGGGGGCAGGGAGGCCACCAGAGGAACTGTTTTCACAACAAATGATGGAGAACACTGTTGTTTCTCCAGGGCTGGGCATTTGTAGCTTGTTGTTCACTAACATGTGGATGGCTTAATTCGACAATGAAAGCACTGACGTAAAAATAGGCTTCTCGAGAGACTGTGACTGCGTGTTGGACTAATGTATGTGCTTATTGTCTAATGTTTGAGAGAGGACAAAAAAAAATTTGAGAAGTGGGCAGTGCGTTAGTGTGTGTTAGTGTGTGTGACGGAGCGAGAGCGCATCTAAAGATAAACAGGCTGGAGGTTTTGGGACAGGATATGAAGTTCACATGAATGATCATTAACAGGATCTCTGCAGACCAGAGCAGCACCGTTTAGTGGCTCACATCACCAGCTGCTCACCCATAATGTCTCCATATTATACTATTGCTTACATACAGTACATTCACTTTATACTTTGCCACATGTTGAATTACTTGATTTGGACATGCTTTTGTTAGATTATATGTTTCTGCAAATCAAAGGTTAATAATAGGTAATGATACTCATTGGCGACAGGAATCAGTCTGTAATATTTGAAATGCTTGGTTGCTGTAATGCCCGGGTCTGGTCTCAGTCTCGACTTGGTCTTGGTCTTGGTCTTGGTTTAGGTGGTCTTGACTACAACACCATCCACCTATCGAGGAAAGAATGTTAAGAACGAAACATTAGCTAATAAAATCACTCAGTCAGACTTAAGTCATAAGTAAAACTGACATGAGAGAAGACAGCGGTATTATTTTATTGCCCAGTCCTTAATATATATAATAATGTTGTAAATACGACTATTAAGTACTACAGTATACAGTTCTGTACAACTACATAGTTATGCTTGAAGTTTCATTTTATAAACATATGACTTCTCGGGAGTCCTTTCTGCCTGTTAGAACTGAAAACTGTCAACAAAAAGGCAAACAAAAGCACACAGAGAAACAGAATGAAGAGCTTTTTTTTTTCTCTCAGCAGAATTTCATTTAACATCCTCAACTGATCCTCAGCTGCTGTATCGACTCCTTCAAGTCTGCCCACAAAAATAAACCTTTCTATTTTACCGCTTGGCTCATGTGATGCAGGGCGTAGAGGAGGACGATATGAGCAAAGAGTGAGATCCTCGAGTTCCAGCGGCATCACCACCTGTTGAGTGTAATGATTGTGCACAGCACAGAGTCTGCAATCAGGTCTCAGCATGTGCTGCACCAGACTGGCTCCTTCGAAATGATCTCCTCTGAAATCAACACATCTAGTGTTTCAAAAATACACTATCATATTCAGTCCAGTACTTTAAACTTTCTTGATATGGTAAATTAAATCTGAGCGCATTCATTGGGATCTTCTGAGGAGTGTAGTGTTGACATGCAGTGAAAACCCTCGAAAATGGACTATTCTCTCAGTCTTTTGTCAGATAAAAGCATGTGAAAAAGTCTATAACCAGGAAACTGCAAACTATTCTACAATTACATAATGCGTTTTAGGAATGATTAGACTAGGCTATCCCCTAAAAAAATAAAAAGGTTATTACGTAAATCTTGTATATTGACTATGGTGAAAATGTCTCGTTTTAATCAAATGGGAACTAAAGTAAAAATAAAAGCATTTATTTACTTATTTTCTTATAAAAAAAAACTAAATGCAGTGTCTCCTTTGGGTTAACAGATTTTTCAGTCTATTATATAAATGTCACATAGACGACACTATATGGCTTTATGCTGATGATATCCTTCTGTTTGTACACAACGCAACGTGAACACAGCCCATCACGTTTCACTTTGAAACACGTAAGTCGAGTAAATCCCTTAGAAAAGATGCGTGGCTGTGTTACCGGTTACAGCGTATTAAAAAGTTTGCTTTTGTGCAGCCAAGATATCAGCATAGGTTTATAGAAAAGTGCAATATGTAACATATATGAAGAAATTTAGATGCATTAGTTGCTTTTTTTATTTCCAGTGTGTGAACATACCTAAAAAAAATGAGCCCCTTTCCATGTCTACGATAACAGCCTGTAACGATTGTGATTTCTCAGGTCAGATTCTCTGGGAAAATCCTTACGCTCACTCCTAGGTTCTTCGGTGCCTCTCTTCTCTCTTCTGCTCGTCTACAGCTGCAACACCAGTTACTGGCAGCTTAGAAATGGAGTCTGCAAACCTCAACAAATGACCAGCTCCAAGCACAAAACAGACACCTCGACTCAGAGCAGGTACAGATGTTACATAGCGCACCTTTATCCACTGTTGTGCCGCAGTAGGTGAGTCGTGAAGTGAATTTCTAACAATGTTAGAACATAAATTATGTACATTGTAGGAATTCAAAGTACTCACAAATTTGTAAGGCCTCAATGACTTTTAAGGATATTTCTAAGATGAAAACGCGAGGCAGAAATGCTGCAGGTGCCAACAAAAAGAGGCTGTAGTGTACAGAAAGTGACACATTCCAACTCTTTAGACTTCGCTGCAAACAAATAATCATCTAATAACCATTATGCCAAGAGAAGCACACAGTTCTGGTAATAGTTATAGGTTTAGACTCTATGGGCTTACAGTACCTCATGCACTAAGAGAAAACCTTTCAACTCAAAATTGGAGCTCAGATGTAGACTTGGAACATCAACATGCCCTGCAGATCATTTGTTTCCACCACTCTTATCTTTCCATGCTATAATGTAGCGTTGCGTAAATCACAGAAGTGGGCTGGTATCAATCAGCCCCGAAAACGGTTTCTCTAACACGAAACATGTCCAGGACATTACATCTATCTTCTGACCTGGAAATCTTTATCGTGCAAATCATGAATAAACCTGATGGCAGCAAAGGTTATTTAATATCCGTCAACTGATAAGTAGATCTGATAAACAGATCTAAACTAAACAACTAAACCAACCAGAGAGAATGACAAAGTACATAAAGTGCACTGGAGTCATTACAAAAACACAAAAAAGGAAATGCAAATAGCAAAAGAGTGTGGCCGCACCACGCGGTTTACCAAAGCGCTGTAGTCGCTCACTTGTGTTGTTTAAAATCCTAATCTTTGACAGAAATTTTGTATTTAATCATAAACTTTCAGACGTTTTTAAAACATTTTTTTTATTATTGTCCTTTGCCTACAATAACAGTCATTAATAACAGTGTTTTGCACATAATTATGTTTTATATTTGTAATGTACCTTAATGATTTTCTTTTTTTTTTTTAAAGTTAAAACGCTCCTTTTTAATTTCACTGTAACATTATACTGAACTGTTTAATCATTCGGGTTTCTTCTCTCGCTTTTTCTGCATATTATCTTTTTGAAAATAAGCCTGATAAGAAACAATGACAGCAAACGTCACAGGTCTGAACAAAACCTCTCAAATATATCCGGTGACGAAACAGAATAAAAGTGAAATAAATCAAATGCTGATGATACGTAATGTTTTCTAAAACCCGCAATCTACCGTAATCACATTTAACTGTTAAAATGTATATTATGGCACCACTTAATTCCTCAGGTCTTGCTTGGTTTAATACTTTCCTTCACACACTTTTCTTTCTTCTTATCCTTTTTCCTGCCTCCACTTTCTTCCCAGAGATGACAGTGTCATATTTTGAAACATCTCTCTCTCTGGGTTGGCATGGCTGTGCTTCCCTCTGTCTCTCGGCTTCTCTTTTGTTAAGGACCACACAGAGGGATGACATGTTGGAGGCACATCCAGGCTGGGTGGCCCGGCTGCAGGAAAGATGTGGGTGACAGGATCAGCCTTCAACAGACTATGGGAGTAATGCGTGTAGACAGTGTAAAACCAGTCTTTTGGAGACCTGTAGAAAGAGCAACGCTGGCAAATCTGAATAAATGCACTTGGAAAAAAAAAAAAAAGAAGAAAAAAGTTCTTTGGGAGCCTTGTTTTAGCTGCAGTATAATGCATTGGACTCCCATGCACTACTAATGTCTTTAAACATCCTAGGCAAAAGGAGTAACCCTAATCTCGCTAACTTTCATTCCCACAAGTTTATTAAAAGAAGAGGTCCTGTGAAATTCAGCTCATGCAGATTAAACATAAAAAGAGAGCTTGGAAACGTTCCGGATTATTAAAACTTTATTTATACAACAACAAAAAAAAAAGAAGGTCTTCATGAAGGCATGTCCTTCTAGCATCATTGTCATCTTCTTAATATATTGAAGTTTCAAAATGTTATACAATGTTTATTACAATAAAACAAACTGTCGAACATTAAACGAGTGTAAATGATGACAGTCAGTGAGCAGCGCTGCATTTATCTTCATCTTCAATGTGGCAGAAATTTGTTTCTGAGAGATTCAGAAGAGGAACGGCAGCCTATTGTGTTTTTCTTCCTCAGTTAGAAAACCCTAAAAAGACAAAACGCTGAGAGCTGGATTAACATGCCCTGCAGATCGTTTGTTTCCACCGCTCTTATCTTTCCATGCTATAATGTAGTGTTGCATAAATCACAGACGTGTCCTTCCAACGTCATAAATTCAAAGGAAACGTTACTCCTTGTATTCATTCACTTTTACACATTTACGATACAAAATGCTGCAGGATGGTTCTGAGCATGCACGTCCTTTATCTCTTAGATTTTTCTTCTTATGTGTGTAAATATGTGATATATGGCTGTTGTCGCTTGTTAATGGGCTCATCAACGCTGAACCACTTCTGTAAAGTTCAAGGAGGTCTGAGAACCTTTCACATCGAGGTTTCCTGCAGAAAATGGAGATCACCCCTTTCCTGATAATCACCTTGTAGCATTTAGCACGTACTTAACAAAACAAATGGCCTGTGTGTGTGTGTGTGTGTCTGTGTGTGTGTGTGTCTGATAGTGTGACAGAAACCCGCTGGTGCTGGACTTTGTCAAGGCTGAGATGCTGCAGAAAAAAATAGATCACAAGTGTCATCACTAACAGGCCTCTAGATCCCAGCGGTCCGACAGCTTCCACATTCTTGGCTTGGATGAAAAATGGTGCGACTGGTGATTGTTTATTTTGTTTCTCTATCTGGTCTTAGCAACCCCTTTTTTTAATGAGAATCTCCAGTTGCTTCCTTTCTTGTTAAGTTTAAAGATAAACATAGAAAATATGCTTTGTTAAAACACTAAATTAAGATTCACTATTCTGTCCAAATGTCTCTGACATGCACTTTAATTTAAAAGTCTGTTTTTATGTTTCTCTCAACAACTAGAGATAAGGTGAGTCACGAATATCCCAAGTGTAACCAAATCAACATGAAACTCCTACACCCACGGGCCCAGCATCTGACATTTAATATGAACAGACAAAACATTACAGACTCTTGTAACATTTCAGATGAGATGGATGGAAATACGAGGGTGGATAGTTTGACAATTGATGATAATTGATAATGGGGGGAGAGTAAATGGAGGAAGGCGCTGTAATGTATAACAGCAGAGAGAGAGAGACAGAGAGAGAGAGTGGCAAAAGTACGCACATTATTTACTCAAGTAGAAGTAAAAGTACTGACTCAACCTCTTTGCTCAAGTAAAAGGGAAAAAGTACAGGCTTTGAAATGTACTCAAAGTATAAGAAGGAGGACTTTTCTGCTGACTGTTTCTGTGCAAAGCAACTGAATCTCATGTCATATGAATATAAAAACAAAAACTATTAAAACATTCTCACTTCAAATGAAGTAAAAAAAAAAAGTACACACAACATTGTGAATAATCAGCATTATGATGCTTTTTTTTCCTGTTTGTTGTACATGATATGCACTGCTAAATAAACCAAGGCATCATCTTTTCTATCTGTTATTGTTCCGTCCATTTAGGTTGAAATGTTGGGAAGGCGCACAATGATGCAAAATAAAAATGGTCAATAATTCCCCTCAAATGCATTAAAACTAAAGTAGATTGTAGCTTGTTTTGAAAATATGAGGAGTAGAAAGTAGAGATATTTGTGTAAAAAAATGTTCGGAGTAAAAGTAAAAAGTTGTCAGAAAAAGAAACACTAAGAAACACAGAAACCTGAAAAGTAAGTACAGCAGTGAAGTATATGTACTTCATTAATTCCCGCTTCTGTCTTCTGAGCACAGAGCAGTTAGTTTGGACATGTAACAGGCTATTACACCTCAGTGTATGTGGTTTGGTACGTCAAAGTAGAATAAAGCATGTTAACTCGCTCTATAGGAGGGGGAGGGGAAATAAAGCACATTCAAATGAATCTGCTGTCAGTGGACAGATAAAGACACAATCAGCAGTGTGTGTGTGTGTGTGTGTGTGTGTGTGTGTGTGAGAGTGTGTGTTCGTTCCCTGGGCACCAGCAGGCGGTCAGGTGGTCCTCTGCACTTTCCAATCAAGCGCCTCACCACCCTGCTAACCACCCTGATGCCATTGTGAGATGCAGGAGCTGCATGACTGATGCAACAAAAGAGGAGACGTTGATCTTCCAAGACAAGCTCAGCTCACAGTGCACTGTGTTGTGTAATAAAGGAAAGGAGCTGATCCTCTCGAACAGACCGCAACTAAGCTTTGCCTTTTTTTTTTAACCGTAGTAGCGCTTAATCCACAGCTCCAGGAGTAGGGAAAACTCAGGAACAAAATACATTTGTGTAGCAGGCCTTGTAAGATCCAAGACGAGTGTGCTAACTGTTTAATTAATAAAGAAATCCCCAGCTGAAGTAGAAAACTGAAACATAAACCTCAAAGGCAACATTGAATGTTTAGTATTTATGAATTATTTATTTTTGAATGTTTAGAATATTTTACTTGATGTGAAAAAATAAGCCCATAAAATGTGACCAAACCATCCCTCAGAGCACTGACAGATGTGGCATTTCTAGTGCACCCTTGAGCATGGTACTTCAGCTCACTTATCACAGCTTAATTCAATTGCTCCAATAAAACAATCCAGCTGCATAAACATGTTACAGAATGTGTGAAATCTAAAACAGAGAGCATCTTTAAGGCTCCCTGGGTAACACGGCCTGCTACAGGGGCCAATAAATCATTTCACTCAGTGATTTAATGATTTAAGAGCTCACTATGTGTCACATTGTCAAGTGGCACCAAGCTGGGCCAAGGTGTTGCTTTCTTATGTGTCCATTACTGTGAAAGTCCACTCTCCCAAATGGCAGAAAAGGAGGCCCATTTGGGGTGGTGAGCTGCGACAGCGTGATTCTGTGCTAAAGGCCGGGGCTTTTACACCTGTGTGTGACACAGGGGAGGTTCAGCAGCGAGTGGGTGAGCCGGCCAGCTGTGCTCTCTTGTGGTAGCTCCAGGGATAGCCTGGAAAATGTCAGCCCTGAAATCCCTTCGCTGTAAGCCACAAAAGTCACTCTATCTCTTCATAATTCTCTAAACTGATATAAAAAAAAAAAAAACGCTTTACAACTTCTGAAAAACACATGTTGCTTGCTTGATTCAACAGACCCGATTTAGCTACATTTGTTTTGTTTTTTTTCATGATGCTGCAGATGTAAGATCAGTTTTGAGTGCTTGGGCTTAGCATGTAAAAGTTTTCTTCTTGAGATGAGGTCACAAAACAAACCCTCCAGCCAGTATTTTGGGGTGTGTGCGAGGGGGTGTGGGGCTCATTGCTTCCTCAGTGCTGTGAGATGTAATTGCTCACTAAATAACCATCTCTCATGGGTGGCCAGGCTGCCATTCAGCACAGGTCTGCACAGTGTCCTCTCCCGCTCTGAGGCCGGTCCGACACGTACAGTGGCTTTCCTCTGTCTCCCAGGACAGCTCCACAAGCGCTTCATCACGGCTGATTGCTGGAGACAATCAATCCCCAGTGATACATCCACCTGATATGAAGCAGACGTGTGTCCTGTACACTCACTGAGACGGGGGCAACGAGGGGAGATGTCCTGCTAGGAAACTGGAGGGTCCGATTTGGCAAAATACCGTGGTGAGGGAGTTTGACAAACAAGACTTTTAGCAATGATACACACAGCCGTGCAGGCACAAACACGCCGAAGATACACTGAAACGCTGTCACTCAGGTCGTCCGGGCCTTAGCTTTGTCAGCGTGAAGCGGTCGAATGCCTCATGGAGACACACCAGTGCTTTGTCACAGTTAAAGAGTCGACTCTTCTTCATCTTCCTGTTTACAAAACACCTAAAGTTGCTAGTGTTAGTGTTATTTATACAGAAACCATTTCATCACAAAAAAAATCTTTATTTATGACCCCGACAATGACACAAGAATAGGTTCAAGCCCTCCTCCATCTGTTTGCAATCCCAGCGTAATGCTATCATCACCTGTTTCCATGGTCCCGGTCACATCTGGATTGCATTACCGACCGAAAAAAAAAAAAAAAAAAAAAAAGAAAAAAAAAAAAACACCAAAGGTGCATTTTTTTCTTCCCTCTTTGTGTGTGCTTTACTCTAGTATTTGGCTCATATTTCTGAAATAGGCTACAACAACAAATTAAGATCTGAGACATGGAGAAAAAGCGCTTCATATCGAGCAGCAATTTGCTTTAAATTTCAGAACCAGACTCCCCGGGGGTCTCAATATATTAAACGCAGGAGTTTAAGCACTCAGGAAGGTTTATTGCAATGTAAAGCGAGTTTACTGAGATAACAGAGGGTTCATTTCTCAACGCTGGCAGTGAATGACATCAATTTGTTTGTAGTTAAATCCGTTTACTTGTAAATGAAGCAGAAGTCCTTCACTGGGCGTCTAATCTGAAGGTAGAGCTGTACTACATATACCAATATATCTATTTAGGGAAGGAACTGAGGCCTCTGATCTAACGTTAAATCAACACGTACTGTATATTCGGTCCCAACGTGCACATGTTTGCTGGTGTCATATACTGTAGTGGCACGTTAAGCAGTACAAGGGGGTAACATTTGCCATTTGATCCCATAAGGACACACACCACAGCGTAATGCATAGTGAGAGAAATCTTGCCCAGCAGAATGCATTTCCCTGCCTCATAACAGTCTGGAATTTGTGTATCCGTTCTGTCTCTCCCATGGACACCAGCTGTGCAGCTGGTGCTCGCTGGAAACTGTAGTTAGCCTGTAGTCGTGAGGGATTTTTAACACAATTCTCCCATGTGCATTCAAGGAAGCAGTAATGTCATGCAATCGGGGCTATGTTATCATTGTGTGGATCCTGGAGAGTGATGTCAGAGGAAAAAGGAAACTAGCTAACTCCCAAACCAAGAGAGCAAAGGTTAGAGGCAGGTTGGCAGAGACCCAGATTGGCTTAAAGACTTTCCTTATTCTCGTTCCCTTTTGCTTTCCTTAAAAGCATAGTTTCTCTGTCCAAATGGCTTGCATGGACAGGATGCTGCTTCCTTTGGCATATCTGGCTATGAGCTGTGATTTATCATAATGGTGCAATACTTGTCATTTTGGGGTTAAAGATAGCATCGTTTTTAAATGGAATGGCTCTCTATTGATGAAATACGCTGTTGTAAAAGGATGAGACAAAATGGATGGACGGACAAACGAATTCATCCCCTACATTAACGTGAGCTTTTCATCATCTGTAATGAAAAATCAACACTGTCTAATCTATTATGTGAAACATCGTTTGTGTCACTCCTCCTCCTTCAAAAAAAAAAAAAAAAAAAAAATCAGATCTCAGTCTCCAGCAGGGAGTGTGTGCAGCTTTAACACATATGAAGGAATCTGCTAAAACATGTCAAATGTCACTGAAAAAAAAAATCTGACACGGGCTACTGTGAAACGCTTTCACAGCACAGCTTACGACAACAGCTCTTTGATCAAGTCATGCCTGAGATCAGATCTTCTGTTTTTTCCATTTTGCTCGTACGATGACTCAGCCTCGCTTTACCGAATAGCTTGTTTCGCTTACTTTTATAAATTCAGCGCTTATTATGGCAACGTTACATCATGTTTTTATGACGAGCAGTAATTTAGTAATACCAAAAGTGTGAGTGTGTGCTTGTAGGAAGGTGTTTCTAACTTCGGCGCTGCCTTTCCCAAACTTAGGGTTGGCAGGTTAAGATGCATAACAGTAATATAACATGTGAATTCACTTTCCTGATTCACATAGAAGAAGAGTGTTCTCTGGAAAAGCACGTAAAAAACACAACAAGACAAAAGCAACGTAAAATAGAAACTTTCACATCGTTTTGACACTGGAAAAGTCACTCAGTCATGTTTTTGTACATAAGCATTTGAGTTGTTTGTCTGTTTGTTGTTACTTGTTGCACTGTGCGATTTTTGGCTCCTGCATCGCACTGTGAGAGACATTCATAGACGGCTGTTGTTGTACTTAGGTTTATTAGATCCCAGCTGCACACTCTGGCTGCAATAAACTTATGAGATTGCTGAGATCTCACAGTCTGTAGGACTCATAGGCCGTACATAAAGATACACTTCAAATTTTAATCCAAAGCGTCTCAATCTCCCCCTGGTGGCTGCCTGAAGTATAGCTCATAAATCCCGCCCCCTCCATGTTTTTCTGTGAGCCAAACTAAAAGGTACACATCCAATAAATCTTTCCCAAAGGTGATCTCAGTCTTTTTAGGTAGACTTGAGAATGATTTGTGTTCAAATCCTCATCTTTCTGATCAGTTTGTTTTTAATAAGTTATTTGATGTTATAAAAACAGGCGATTGACCGCTATGAGGAGCAATCATCCCAAATCCGTCAGACGCACGGCCGGGATCCAATCAGGCAGCGATTTTCGCAGACTATGGCTCCAAATTACGTCACACAGGCAACACGGCAGCCCCCGTGACCACCAGATTTGGGCTTCATTTTCACACGGTGAGAGGAAACGGCACCACGTCGTCCATCTTTTATACAGTCTGAGTGCCTTTTGAAGCGATTATTGACGTTATCTCGCAATCTGTGATTGACATTCTAACATTCCAGCAAAGTTAATTTAATTGAAGCGTCTGTAAAAACATATATATTACGGCAATGCAATTGATGTAAATTTAAATCCTGAGAAGACATAGAATTTATATTTTGGATCTTGAGCTAAAAACGTTTTGATTCACAAAAGTCTGCACTTGAGCACCAGTGTACGCCTTCTCCCTCTTCCGTTTTATCCAGAGGTTTAAAGTGTACACTGTACCCAGGTGGATTATACTCCAGATGGCTCCAGTTTTAGTTTGGTTAATTTGATTAAATGCAAATTTATTTGGAAAATGCAGTATCAGCTGAGGAGACTGGGGCCTTCCAGCACTAATATTCTGGCAGAGGGCTAATGTTTGGTTCCTGGCGACCTGCAGGCACACAATAATTTGTTCTTATCTGAATGTTGCCCCATAAAAGGCTTCAGATGTTAAGTAAATACCCAGTATAGAAACACTGTTGTAGCAGCAGTGGTGTCGGTTTACACAATAGAAGAAATAATATAGTGAAATAAAATTACAAGTCTTGGTGCATATTCACTTCCTGTCTCATGTTCCCAATTCAGTCATTTGTCCACAGTTGTTATCCACTGAGGTCTAAATTAAATTTCAGCATGAAAAGATGAATTCTTCCATTGATATACTGTGAAAGTTTTTCCAGAGTCGCGATCAGAGTGATTTCTTAACCATTGTTCAAGTTCAAACCTCATATGTATGTAAGGATAAAACTTGGACATAAAGTGCTTGTGCTCTCTCCTCTATATAATAACTTATTACTTGATATTAAAGCTTTGAATAGTAGGACATAACCAAGAGAAGGACGAGATACATTATGGGATCATTGTTCTTGTCATTTAGTCATTGTTATTTCAGTTAGTTTATATATGTTTGTCTTAACCTGTATAAGAGTTTTTATCGCATTGTCCCTGTCAAGCGAATAAATAAATAAACCCTCCCTATCTGTCGTTATCATCGCAAAGAAGTCATGGACTCTATTAACACCTGCTCTTTGCCAAAGTGTAAAACGTGATCCTGCTCTGGAGATAGAGTCGTGTTTTCTAACAGTGTTGTAAGAGCAGCAGGTTGGTGAGTGTTTATGCATGTTTTCTTTAATTTTCCACATGTCCATAGTGGTTGTCAAAGTGTGATTTTTAGCTTTGGCTTTAGCTTCTTGCATTCTTTCACCTTGCCGTGGTCAAAGATGAAATTAGGGTAAATTAATTCAGTCAATGCAACGTCCTCTAAAGTCACGGAAACGTGACTGCATGTGAAACAGCGAAAGAGAAAAAGACGAGCGTCTTACATCACACTCAGTAACATACGTCCCTCTTCGACTCGTACTCAGTCATATGGACAGATGGAAACTATTTCGACATCATTAGTGACTGTAAGCATTACAGTCATTACACTGACATCATTCTGGACGCAGGATCGAGGTTATTTTTGGACATCCTATGTGAACAATTCGACACCCTCCCAGATTTCAAAAATAGCTGAGAGTTATGATGAAAACGGAATATGATGCCTTCAAGAGCAAACTTTCACATTTACTTGTGAACAAATTTGTTTTATATGCACATTTAACAGCTGTCCAGTTGTGCTGAGTGATAAATGGGATGATACTGGATTTAATTTCCCGTACCATATGCACTTTTCATATACTGTCAAACCATAGCACAGCTGTAACACTTCAATAGGCGGCAAATTATAAAATACTGTTCACTACGGGCTACAAAGAGCTGTTCAGGGTGTGATGAGAGAGGACCTTCTAACTAGCAGCTATAACTTCATAACACAACAATTAATTACCCACAATTTACTCTTTATGACACTGAATAGAGTCACCTTTACAAGGACATGGTCCCAGTACAGACAGTTGAGAAAGACCAGGTTAGGTTTTTGAGTGTTTTACATCAGGTTATAGCGTTTATACAACTATATTAAAATACATTTTGTGTCGTCTACTAAGTTCGATTTTACTGTGTCGCGGTTTGCATGATAAAAAGTGTTTCGAGCCATCGTCAGAGCAGCGTTAAAGTTGTTGAGGTATCTCTTCATTTTTCAGTTTCATGTTTACTATGTTGCAGTTTGCGCGAACTGTTTCATGCAAACTGATTACTTCATATACATGCATCGTCTTGCTTGGCCCTGTATTAATCAAAGCTCCATTATGCATAATGAAATGTTTTTAGAATAAGTCTGTATGAAGAAAAAAAAACACTGTGATATAAGTTACAGTCCCTGGTAAAGTCCAGTGGATGAGGGAAGTAATAATTCAATTAATCTGGGGGAAAAAGAAGACATGGAAACCGAGGTAAGTAATTAACAAAAGAAAAAGTTACTCAAATCAAAGACAGGCTCCTGCAAACCTCAAGAATCTACTGTGATGCTGATTTTTGGTCATGCTGCACCATCACCACTATCCACTAAAACAAAGGACAGCGAATCGAAAAAACGCTGCATGAAACCTAATGAATTAGGTGGGAAGCATTGAAGCCTCAGAGGGTCAGTGTGATCGGCGTTACCTTCCATCTCTCTGCCCCCATTTTGTTGAAGAAAGCACTACTCAAGCTTGGCAATAGACACGGCGAGCACGCGTTTTATGATTCAGAGCCTCAATGTCACCGTCTCATTTAGGTCCTTAAGGTACAAATGAGTCATTTCATTAGTCGCACAATGAATTTGGCACACCATGGAAAAGCAATAGATCATTTCAGTCATTTTGTATTTGAGGAAGTTATCTCTCAATGATTGTATCAAGAAACTGCGCTGCAGAATTGAACCGTCGAAGCCATCGAGTGGATGGAGAGATTAGCATGCAAATGGCCTCCATAGATCATTTTTCTGAGCACGGGGTAATGTGCTAGTGAATGATACTTATCAAGCTCCATAAGTGCACCTTCCAATAAATACATAGTCCAGGTCATTTGTATTGGGATTCAAGTGTTGATGGATATGGGATTACCACTTAACCTTGGAGTAATTCCAAGACACCTCTTAAATCATCTAATACATTATCTATCCCATAACGGCGTGACCAGTCTTTAAGGACACCACTGCTTAATGCAAAATATGTTTTATGTGATGAATTTAACTTGAGGTGTTAGTGGCCTATTAGTCACATAGATGAACTCATGACAGCACATCACTGTCCTTTTATTTTCAAAAGGTTGTACTGCATCTTTTATGTATCGCAGATTTCACATAATTACTATTTTTATGACATTTATGATTATTTTTTATGTTGTCTGCGACGGAGGGAAATCAGAAACAAGCTTCTTAAACATGTTTAATCTCCTTCAGGTCAACCAGCGTTTTAGGTTCTCCTCCTAACAGAGCAGGACCCGTCTGAGATATGAAAGTTGGTTATGGTATGTGTTTCCTGTTGGAGTCTGACTCTTATTTCCAAACCAACACTTGACCCTGACCCTGCCTGCCACAATTACACTGAAGGTTTTCATTCCAAAACACTGTAGAACCGTTTTGGAGAAAAATGTCAGGTCACACATGCGATCCTGTTCTCGGAGACAAATCTTTATTTTACTGTACGTGAACACTTTAAGGGTCTACCAGTTATGTGCTGTGTTCAAAGTAAGTTTGCATTTTTGATTTTATTACAATACTTAGATATGCACACGGAGCATTTTTCGGCCTTTGTAACCGCTGCTTTATGCCTGTGGTTCCCAAAGTTCTTCAACCCAAATAAATCAATTTACAGAAATTCATCATGAATTACCATCACGTCTACATTTTTGCTGAGTCTTCCGCTGTCAGAACAGTGTCCGAAAGTCTCTTTTTGTGTTGTTTTCATCATTCATAAAACTTTTTGTTTTCTTCTCTTACATCGTTTTTGTCTTATTACGTCTCTTCGAACCAGACCTCTGCTCTGCATCTCACATTGCTTCACGTTCACAAACTCGGAAATTAGAAAATGAATTCACATATCGTATTACTGTTTTGAGTTTTACTCTGACCCAATGAAAACAGCTCCGTGACCCATCTTGGGTCCCGAGCCTAAGTTTGTGAAAGGCGGCTCTGTGCTGTCAGCGAACAGATCCCAGAACAATCTGTGCAGGTAACTTTGTAAAGTCTCTTTATTTGTAAATAAGTAAATACTGTCTTTCTGTCGCTATCTCTTTGCTGGAAAAACACAAAAAAAAACCCTCTGATAACACTTTATTTGAATAGTCCGCCTACACAGAATTCGTATCATTTCAACAGCTGTTCAACATTTAATGGGTCATTTAGAACAGCATGGTTTTGAATTATAAAAACCTGTACAAATATGGATCATCTGCCTTTGACACAGCCTAGATGGTAAAGAGCTGGACTCAGGGTCCAACGGTTCTGGAGGTTCTGGCAGAGAGGTCCTACCACACCAGGTAGCAAAAAAAACCAAGAACTTCTCTTAAGAAAATACGTAACGCTCCATTTGAATAATCTGACACCGACTTTGACTGATCTAAAACTGGTCAGCATTTGTCACATTTCTACAGCTTACATTCAATATTTAATAAATCAAACGCAGTTTTTTACATTACATTTCAATTTCTTCGAAACATATGAATCGTCTTCTCATAATCCTTGCATGAAAGGGTGAAAAAGTCAGTGATGTTCAACAGATTATCTCTAGGGTATATGTGACAATTCATCTACAAAGTGAAACAGCTGTTTGTTGAATCTCTTACTAATAAGGTGCTGAAATGTTACAAATAAACGCTCTCCAAGTAAAACCTCTTTCTGTGACGACACAAAGTGGACACTGTGACTTTTAAAGATAAAAAGATAAAAAAGTGTTTGTATTCACTTTTAGCTGATATTGTAATGAATATTTGCAAATAATAAACCTCATAGATGCAGAATTTCTCCAATACTTTAACTTTAGGAAGTGGTTCATGACCAGTGTGGACTGGATTTTGCAGCATCTAAGTGACGTAACTCGACTTCAACTTTCCTTCCCCTATATTTTTCTATGATGTGAAATAATCTGAACATAACAAACATTAGCTCTGCGTTACTGATTGTGATAATATACACCTGAGTTTCTGCTTCTCCCTTTGCAAAATTCAGCCACATTCTCTAAATATATACCAAGTAAGAAAACGCCCCACTCCGTGTTTATTCACAGACTGAGAAAACTTTAGTTTATATTTAATGTCAAATGTATTTTCCTCTTTTCTCTTAACACATAAGCTCTTCAGAAACACTTTGTGGAGGAGTCTCTTCTTTCCAGAAATGTTCACTCACTGAGTCTTGACTCACGCTGGAATGAGAAGCATGTTAAGAGACGCTTGCACAACATTTCAGTGAGAATAATCAGACCATCCCTGCACGCACACACACACACACACACACACACACACACACACACACACACACACACACACACACACACACACACACAC
>JAPQRN010000018.1:26677631-26697838 GCA_037367275.1 Coranthus polyacanthus | reverse complement strand
AGCAGCCTCCAGCAGACATCCAGACCATGACACAAACAACACACAAAATCTGTCACTGTGTCTCAGTTTGCATACTTCTGCACTGACACTTGCTATTTTGAGTGCAGGAGTGCATTCAAAGCTCCTTGACAAAAACACATTATAAATGGATACGTATAATAATGTCAACAGAATAGAGCGGGAGCGGGTGTCTTCAAAATCCACGTCATCACCACTAGACCTAGTCCCACAGTTTGAACTAAACCACAAACACAGACTCGTGGGGAACCTGTTTCATTGTTTGTGACAGTTACAGCCAGAACATCGCCAAAACTGCAAGTGTTGTTGGGTATTCCTGGTCTGCAGTGGTTGGTAACCTACCAAAAGTGGCCTAAGGAAGGACAACTGGATCTCAATCCAATCGACCACTGACTGAGGTGCCATTGAAATGAGATCATCAACACTTTTACCACTACACCATTGGTATCGACCAATATCGGCTTTAATGGCAGAGACAGTGACAGTGAATTTGAGCAAAGAAGATGATATTCACCAATGGCAGTGGCCGATACTTATCTGTTGTCTTATATTAACTATTGTTTCATGAACTGCATGATAAAAATTGTACTCATGTAAAGATAGTGTGTTGAAGACCTGAAAGACTTCAAAACAGTTCAGCTATTTTTCCATAGTGAAAATTTCTTTGTTTCTTTGGGACAAAAGGGGGAATAAAAAAAAACAACTAAAATAAAATAAACAAACAGAAAATAACATTGTGTCGGCATCGACCAAAGTGTTATTTTAAACATCGGTACTGGCCCAGAATTTCACAGTCGGTGCGTAATCTTGAAAACACTGAATTTTATAATAACAAAGAAACTGTACTGAATACGGATCTTCCCCATAATATCTGAATTCATTGACTGGATAATGAATCCCTACCCCCAGAATAGAGAAAAACGTCAAACAATCAGAATAATAACAGGGTCACGTCAACCCAAATGGTTACAGGTTTACTATCCATAAAACGAAATATCCGTTCCAGGCAAAAAAACAAACAAACTTGCTGACAAATAAGCAACAAATAGACAGAAAGAAGAGAAGGCTGAGTATTGTGTCAGTTCTACTCATCTCATGGCAGCAGCTGACTAATAAATTATTCAGACATATCCCAAATACTGAACACACTGACTCAAGCATCTGACAGTCATAGAGTCTGCTCAGTAAGCAGAGCAGCCCAAAGAAACGGAGTGCCTTCAAGCCATGTCTACAGAGATAGCATGTCCTCAAAAAGGACAGCATCAACACTTTACGCAAAAAGCCTGTTTTATACAAAGATTAAGCAGTTTAGGTACATGAATAAAATTGTCCCTCGCTCACTTTGCTCTGTGTACTTGTTGGTTCATTTCTGATAATACTAATTTAGGAAAACCAGAGTATGTGCTTTTTTTATATTTTATAATCATACTTGATTTAGATTGCATCTATGGGGAAGATACATCTGTGCTGCACCATCTGTGTACAATTACACCTTTGTTTAGAAACTGCCCAGATGATCCGTGTCCCTCAATGTCCTTTTTTTTTTAGGTCTGACAAACTGTAAAGCCTTCTCTTCAAAAAAAAGTAACGGTTGTAGCTATGGCTGCACAGTATATGGCTTCAGCGCTGTCCCTGCAGTGTGCAACAGTGACATCGTGGCAACATGCAATGCCAAGTGAGGCAAATTAACTCAACTCCACAACCTGAGAGCAAACAAAGAAAAGGAGGGGAAAAAACCCCCTGAAAATTAAGATGTAGTTGTAAAAACAAAACCAGTGTCAATTGCAAAGAATTATTTTGCCAACAGAACGGATGACGCTGACTAAAAACAGGTGCTGTACTTTGTTGACAGTGCCCTCGGTTTGACCCAACCAGGGTTTTTAAACGACCTCATTTCCCTCCAAAATCAATGCACAAAAAAAAACTTTGAAACTTTTATTAGTATTGTTTGTAATTTGTAAGCAGATGCACTCCCCTGAAAAATCACTCCAATCATTGTACAAGGATTCAGTCTTCCCAAATAGAGCTATTCAAGCAATCAGGGAAAAAAATACTATATTTTCTTATATTGCGGTACTGTATATATATATATATATAATGCCAGTTTTTTCCAATATCACACATCCATAGTTGTAGCAGTAGTTCTGTGTATCATAACTACATCTATAAGCATTGATGAAGTTTGGGCTTACTAACCACACTTTTATTGAAGTTTCTCAGCCAAAGTAGACCTAAGAATTTACTAGTTTTCAAATTAATTATGTGTTTGTGTTTAATGTCACTGCTTCTTAGACGGGCAAGGTGAGACACAGTCAGTATGAATAACTCACTACTTTCTAATCTCATGGGTATGATTGTAGATAAAAAGTAGATAACACGTGTACGGCCCTACGCTACTATCTGTCCTGCCTTGTTCAGTCACCTGATTCCTCCTCAAATACGTATTCATGTGAAAGGGCATACACAAGCCTTTCTCTTGTCAAAACAAACGTCCATAGTCAGCCTAACACACTAACTTTACAGCAAGTGATCTTTATATTGCAATACTTTTCAAAACCAGAGCTACAAGAAGGTTGAGAGATTAAACAAAAGACTATTAAGAATATGAATAAATAATAGGAAAAACTGTTCAAGAATAGGAAAAAAACAAAAGAGGATTGATCACACATTCATAAAATTTGATAGATTGAGTTTGCTGACCTGACAAATGTAGACTTAGACTGTTGAATAACCTGGGTGGAAACCTGCTTAAATTGTAAAAACGTGTCAGTTGTACTGTCCTGCTATTATTTTAGACTCAAAATAGATAAGAAAAAGTACAATTATTCCGGATGGACATCTTTGTCTTTAGTTTTCTTGTTCAACAAACCCAACATGAATGTGTCTCCCCCTCTACATGCCCACAGGTTTGTCATTACGCTGTTTGAGGCTGCGACTACCTCACCAACATGGTCAGGCCCAGCTGTTTCTCTTACAGAGAGCAAAGACAGGAAAGAGCACAAAAGCAGAGGAAACCGACTTGTTTGACAAGCCCTTGATAACACACAACAGACAGAGGTCGGGAAAAGCCAGGGGAGCGCGCTGAAAAACACAAACATTGCTGGCGTAAATTGTTTTTGGGCTTTTCAATGCGTGGCAGAAAATGAGAAAAGATTAGAAAGAGGCAAGCAGGTAGGTAGAGAGAGAAGGTCGGGATAAAACCTGACGACCCCAAACTGACAAACATTTAAATATACTTTACTCTCTGTGTTTGGGTAATAAAGGAATGATGAAGAAATACACAACAAACGTAGGAAAAAGCGAGCACTTGCTGTTGTTGAGTCAAGCCAGTTAGTCTACATTTTCTAAGAAGCCTGTTGAGACTTTGCTGCAATGACAATTCAGTCCAGTTTTTCACTGTGTCTGAGTCTCTGTTTTTTGATTGAAGAATGTTAAAAAAAATTTTTGTATTTTATTATTTTGTGAAAATTAAACCAATTAACGCGCGGATAATTTGCCTGGCTGTGTCATTGTGAACATATTAAGTTACTACACAACAGAGGAACATGCATCAAACATACCCCAAAATGTTATTACTGCTAAGGCCATTATTTAGGTCCTAAGTCAGTGGATGAACATGGTGTCAGAGGCCTTAACCTCATCATGATTTTTAAAATGAACATATATATGGTTTGACAATATCCTTACAATCGCCATTGGAAAGTATTGGTTCTTGGTTGCTGTAACACTTCAAGTTACTGCAAATGATTTGCAAATATCTCACTCACACATGCAGCGTGCTGTCATATCTGAGAACAGTGTCAATGCCTGAAATAATCTGTTTCCAAAACAGCTGTGCCACCACTGTACTCAGACAACTTGGCCTTGACAAGAGCGCATCTCGAATTACGTGTTATTTAGACGTGAATCACAAAGGGGGGAAAGGATACGCGGGAACTCTGCCGTCGGCGGTTGAAAAAAATAAGGAAAAGAGGATTTGATTACAGTTTGCAATAATGTGGTGAGTTGAATCTTTTCAGAGCCTTAAATAACCACAATGCAGCCACCGCTGCTCGAAGAGATGTCCGCACCACAATAGCAGGTATCTGTATTTCAAGGTATAAACCCCACTTAATGCAACATCAATGGTGTTTCCTCACATATTTCCTGATGCACGACAAGGCAACAGCTGGGGCTTCCACTAAATGGGCAATGCAGCTGGTTCTTGCATTTGTCCAGCATTACTGTAATATTTAACATTTCTTTTTCCACAACTCATTCTACCATTCTATAACCATGTGATTTCAACACACAAACAGTCATAAATGATAAATAAAGTCCTAAATGCTTTGATGTGCGATATCTGATGGCATTGGGACAGCTGAGCAAACACATCTATATCCAGTTTCACATTGAAATGCTTTGTGCGCTAATTATAAATGCAAAATATGGATACCTAATTTAAACAAAGCGCAGTACAACATCTCAGTTAAACAAAATGACATGTAAGGCAAGAAAAGAAGTGAAGAGTCTATTGTTTCTCCAGACAGTCCTGACTAAAAAGGACTGAGAACTATTATTATTATACAACTTCTTCTTATGTGCTTCAAACTCACCTTCCATGTGCATGGAAGTCCAGGTGCAGGATGCTGTCTTGAGCAGACACTGCCCTCTTGGCTCTCTGGTGACTGTTGTGCAGGGCTTCAGTGTCATACGATAAACCTTCATAGTGGCGGATATATTTGTTCAAAGGGATCCCATACTGACCTAAAAAGATAAGTGAAAGGCTAATTAAGCATGTGTCAACAAATAATGAATGCATGGCAGCGAGGGATCTGTAATCTCTAATCTTTGACAGTAATTCACACTTCAATCACTTGTCCTAATATGTATCCATCTTATATAAAATAGGACTAAGATCAGAAATATGCATTGGCTGGTTTCCCAAATGTGTCATTTGCCCAAAACAAATTTAGGAAAATGATGGCACTCTAAAAAGGAGAAGAAACATGAATCAAGTAAAGTCTTGCTCATTATAGTGTGATTTATTCCCAACTAATAGAACTACAAAAGTCCTAACGAGGTTTGTCACAGTATGCTTCTTTTGGTGTTCCGTTTTTAGATACACATCGTGCAATCAACACAGAAATAACTGCCCCTCCACAACTCCCAAGAAACTCAGCAAGACAGCACACCATATAGGCATTTCCATTTTTTCAGTCAGCAGGCATCTTAAGCTTAGTGACATGTTTCTGCAGAGTTGATCCAGTGAAAATGGTCTTTGTTCTTCTAACAAAGACAAAACGTGGTCAGTTTGAAACACAAGTGAGGAGGAGCACATGATATACATCAGGTGATTGAGGCTCTGTTCGCCGCTGCATTAAACCAGTTCAGTGTCTAATCTGGCTACAGGCTGCTTAAATGATCATTTACATTTCAAAGAAACTCAAAATTCAACGAAATAAAATAGCTGTCTGGAGCATTTGGTAATTATAAGAGTAAAAGTTCTACTGTGAGCTACAATAAAACAGTCTTTTTGAAAAAGACTCAAGAAGAGTTTCAAATTTTTACAATACAGACTGTTATTTTGTAGTGAAAGTCCTTAGGAATACACAAGGGATATTGTAGGTGCTCCACCTTGGCAGTATTTTTGTGCTGAAGCGTTTGTTCATTACTGTAGAGCTTCTTTGTGGTGGGAGTCACAACTCCCCAAGCAGTGAGAGGCTGTACCAGGCTAGCAGCAACTTGTCCATGAATGCATTGAGAAAATATTCAGTAAGCTTCTTTAGTCGACTCCCTCTTCACCTATTCCTGTCGGCTGGAATTATTATTTATTTTTTACTACAACCCAGACTTTGTGTATAAATTTGTGTACTTTTAACTAACCTTCTATGTAGCAAGTTAACTTGATTTGAACCTCAGGTGGTCCTACAGGCTATTATTAAAGCTCCAACCCTCACCCATGGGTCGTGACCAGCGTTATAAATGACCAGACTGAAACACATTTCTCTGTTGAAGGCTGTTCCAGCAACCCTTCAGTTTAAATTATAGCCATATAGCCACTGTATCCACATAGTTTGATCAAGCTGATGATCAAATTGTAATGACGAAGAGGGTTGTCCCTAGGTTTCAGGGAGGCTTAGGTCTTGTGGTTGCAGTGTGTGCGATGTTACTTGACTGAAACTGTGTACTTTTATTTTTTTTTTTACAAACACAGGTTGTAGAATTCTCAGCATAGTTTCTTCCCTTTTCATTGGGCTAATGTGTTATCATGGTAGGAAAAACCCTGACTAATCCTTACAATTGGATCATCACCTGGTACTAATAAATTAAATTAACTATATGTTATATAGACACCTTTTCATAATAATGATATTCAATGTAATAAAACTAAAAAAGAGATATAATAAAATAATGTATTTGAAAGTGACTTTACATATAGTAAATTAGGTTTTAGCTACTTGTCATTTCATTAATCACAATAATGTTACACTTGATTAGGATTTTAATATAACTTCATACATGTCACATATCCAATTAACCATGCCCATCATATCTCATTGAACAAACTACTTTTTGTGGACTGCAACACCCTTCTATATTTGTGTCTTGCAGTAGATACAGTGGAAAATTTGAAACAGCAACCATAGTTGAGAAACAAACACTAGGAGCCAACTTCACAGTAAAGGCCACATCATCATGCTTTTGGTAAAATCACTGTCAGAAATGAAGAAACAAAGGAAACCGCTTGACAGGAAACAGAGGAGGTGGTTACTGCACAGACCATGTCTGATCTCAGCTCCGCCTTACATTTGTGTGATGGCTCGATGGGCTAGTGGCTATAGTGTATCAGACACCTCACACCTCAGGGCAACCCTCGGCACTGTCTCCACTCAACATTGTTTATCACACAGGAAACAGGAAAAATAACAGTTAAGTTAAGAAAATCCTACCAAGGTTGTCAATTTTAAAAAAAAGGCCCGGCTACGTTATCTGCAAAAATTCTCTGCAACGTACATTCACAAGAAACAAGCAGCTCTGTCAAAGATAAGTCGTCTCCAATACTACGGCTTCAGTCCTGGAAGCTAGATGTGGCTGCATTTCTCACTGTACTCACTAGGCGCATGATAATATTTCAACGGGAATCTCCCACTCCCCTTTCCCAGGCATTGTGGATCCAGAACGTGTGTCACTATATTAAATCATAGAAAATGAAATATACAATTAGGAGCTGCTCAAATACATTTTCTAAGATTTGCTCTCTTACTTGAGAAAATATACCCTCTTGGCCATAACTGACTGAGATCATGACATTTTATCTGTTCATATAAGCCTATTGCACATACACAGCGACTTATCAATGAGTGGTGTATAGGTTTGGCTAAATACTATGTCATAGGTTATGTCTATTCTGTATCCTTGATATATATTTTATGTTGCTCTGTATGTCCTGTTTATTTCTATCATCCACAATGTTCTTGTCTACTCTGTTCTATTTGTTCAAGCAGTTGTATGTCACACCACAGCTTAACCATCTAACGACTGAAACTGATGTAAGCAAATCTACTACTGGTGACACATATCCCTCGAAAAACAACAGCATTGAAATGCAGACTTCCTCTGAAATGAGGCAACAGATAAAACAAATGAGGCCATTCAGTGTCATGTCATCAACCCTTCTTGATGCTTGTACCTACACATTGAACCACACGGACAATTCACAAGCTGTCTGTCATACCAATCGTAAATTTGGGGTCAGGAAATTGTTAAGTGGAATAGAACAAAATACCACGTGTTTGTAGAGACTTGGGTTCAGATCGGGGCATCTTTTTTTTTTTTTTTTCCCATCCCACTTTTCCTATACTTTAACTGTTCTGTTTATTATTGTGTTAGACACTGGCACTCTGTGCATCTAAAACACAAACGTGACACTGCTGTAGTGCCTGGTCAACAAATATGTGTAAAACAAATGTATGTCTAAATATGTGTGGTAGAAGAAGATACAAAGAAAGTCTTATTTAAAGCCCACATTGCTGCTGGCACTACTGCAGAGACTTGTAAAGCAGCTATGATTACTGATTTGCTGGACTCCAGCTCAGTTGCTTTTAACAGCAAACAACCTGGCACCATGAAAAATGTTTTAGCCTTTTAAGAAAAAAAAAAACAAAAAACACACACATTCCTTCGGAGTGCTCCATTCCACAGCACCTGACTTTGTCTAAGACCATTTGTGGAAGACAAAAGTCTAAATGAAATACCTCAGTTCTGGCATCTCCTAACTCATCAATTAAGCAGTCTAAGTAGCATCTAGTTAGCTAAATGTAAACGTGATGCTGGAGAGACACTCGTGTATAAATCCATCTTATAAATTTGCTTCTGGCAAAAGTTGATAGCTGTCAAACGTTGCGGCGACGCGCCATATCGTATAACGTTATTTACAGTAACTTTAGCACTCGCTATCTGTACTAGCTAAACTACGCTATATGTAAGGTTATATTCGAACACAACTAAGCTCAACGTTAGTTCTTTATTCCTATTATTTTGTCGCCACTGAACACGTTTGTTCTTTCTGAATCGTTGGCTATATCTGCTCCATCCAGCTATGTGTCTGGGAACGACAGCTTTCTACTGTTGACTAGGGTTAGTGTCCCTATTATCCTCTATCAACCAAACGTAATTAACTTGACACAGAGCCAACACGGGCTGGCTAAATTCGGCCTGAGTACACACGGTAACAAGTACTGGCAGGTTAACCGCCACTTAAACAACAGTTAACATTAACATTAGCCAGCTAGCTAGCAAGTTTGATCGCCAGAGTACAACTGCTTGATCCGATTAGCGCTAGCTCCACTGACGACCACTGAACACTTTCCTCAAACAGTGGATCAAAGACAAACCTACCTGTAATATCGAGTAGCCAGCAGAACATGAGAAGGAGTTTAACAAATATCATATCGGAACTCCCTGTAAGTCAACTTAACTACCTAAGCGATCCAGCGATACCGCTGATTGCTACTTGTTTCGTTTTGTTTCACTTAAAGGTATAGTCGCCCTTCCTAGTTAGCTAGCTCCCATCACAAACACCGGCTCTGCCTGTCTCCAGCCTGACGTCAGACAGACAGATAGACCCACAGACAGGCCCTCCTCCCTTCCGGCGAGCTGTGCCAACAAAGCTCAGACACACCCATCCCTACTACTATGGGCTCTAAAAACAGTCGACGGTCCACCTCCACCTCACCATTCAACGCTATATGACAATACAAAACGGTGTGGTGCGAACGTCTCGGTTGCCATCTTTATACCAACCACAACACTGCTTTTCGGCTACTGTTTTCATTGATCGGTGTGCAAGTTGTTTACTTCCGCAAATCATGACTTCCGGGTTTGCCCAAACGCTTTTGAAAGTTTATATAGGCCTAGTCGTGAGTAGTGTAGTGTATTCTTCGTAAGATACAACTGTATACAAGAGAGAAAAACTCCAAAAATGTAATAACGTAATACTCTTTATATTATAAATAATCGTTTCCAAAAATATTTATATTGTGGAACAAACATAATTTTTCTTTTAATTTTCTGATATATATTTTGTAAGACTTCTCTTACAGTTAGACAGAATTATAACTCAATGGATTACCTCATAGATATCTCTTATACGGATTTTCACTAACAAAGTATAGTGATAGATGTGAAGTAGTTTATCAAATGGCAGCTTCTATGGAGATATGGACAGAGGTGTGAAAGGGGTTGCAGGAGTAGGATGAGAGGGGTCGAATGTGAAAACAAAAGATGGATCTTTAGACGCAGATCCTGAACACTTGGAGTGAGACTCAGAGTGGGGGAACATCTCAGGGAGCTTCAGCTCCTTGTCCGACTGGTTCCTTTATTGAAAGAAGGTACAAGCGGCGAGGAGGAGGGTTGGGAGGTTATTGAGAAATTAGATAAACTGAAGAGAATGGGGTTACATGCACCTAAGTAGGCAGGGGAAATTTGATTATGTGAAGTATGGTCTTTGTTCCTGAACCACATTTATAATAGCTTCATTTATTGTACTTCTATACTTGCAGTGTATTGTAGTTCAAATAAAAACATATGTCATTGTAGTATATGTATGTAAACACCAACAAGGGACAACCCAAATTTAATAATGCACATATTGTCCTGATGGCAGCAATAACAGTTATCTTGTATACTTGTGTTGACATGGAGAGTATCAATTTCCCACTTTGGTTTCCTTTAGTAGCCACAAAATGATGTCAAATCTCTAAACTTCACCAGGACAGTGACAAACAGACCTTAACAATACTTTGAACAATATTTGGAGGATAAGGTCTCGAGCACACTTATGTTTGCAGTTTAATAGTGCACACTATTTACAGTGTTGTAGTAAACTGTACTACTGTTTGCATGCATTATTTCAATTTGCGGTAATTAATCTGTGCTCTAATCTCTCCTCTTTGCTGTCCTTGACCCTGGAAACACACCTGATCAGTACTGAACTATAATAACACCAGAAGACGAAAGAAATGGTTCACATCCCAGGAATCTGTAAAGGATTTAAAGTGCTTTTACTCATCGGCAGGCCGTTAAAATTATTATACTTAGGTATTCTGTTTAACACTGGTAATCATCATCGGGGAAGGGTACGTTTATTGATCCAGGCGCTTTAATTGTGTCTGACTTTACTGCACCCGCTACTTACTAGGCGCTCGTGACAGAGAGATCTGCCTGTGGCGTGTTCTTCTCATGCCAAGTCGACTAGTTGCTGCCACACAGCGGCTCCTAAAAGTTACTGCATGTGGATTTCCTGTGGAGCTTCTCGAACAGAGCCATTCTCCTTACGGTATTCTTTTTTCTTTTTTCTTTTTTTTTGTTGAACAGTTTATTGTTATATTGTTTAGAAGAGGTGGAGAAACGGTGCGATGTAATAATGCTTTGGTTTTTTACTGAAACACTCAAGGCAACAACTCGAAATTCCGTACGAACTTCAGTGAACTGCTTAAGCTGAGCGGTGAGCCGTAGGTGTTAGAAAATCCGAGCTACCGCAAACGCCTCAGCGCCGGGGCCGTTGGTTTTCTACCGCCCCCTTGCTCAGGCTGAAAGCAATTCACTCTGATGACGTCACTCGCAGAGTTGTCATGGCGTCTTTGGGACCGAAGCTGCTGCTGCAATTTAGCTAAAATCTGTCGACAGTCTTTAAATCGAAATGGAGAAAAATGCAAGCCTGCATCGAGATACTGACGGGAGCGCGTTGTGTGAGACGATTGCGGGAGAAATGGGTGATGTTACAGCTGTTGGCGGAGTGAAAGGAACAGCCGAGAAATGTAAGAATAGTGAGGCTCCTCTCAGTACTTTGGTTAACGTTAGTTGTAATAACAGCACCACAAATGTAACTGCTCCCAGCATCGTCAATGTAATTTCCACTGCTGGGAAATCTGACGTGCCACAAGTGATCGAGGTCGACCCGGTGCAAGAGGATAAAAAGAAGGACACCGAGGCGAGCGGACCGTGGTCAGGGTCCGAGGATCAGATCAGTAACGGGATGGGGCATGACTCGGTGCTGGCTGCAGAAGATAGCGAGGGTGGTGCCTCAAAGTTAGTAAACAACAAAAACGACGGGCCAATCTTACCTCCAGCTAAGGATAGTACAGATACCAAGGCTGAGAATTTAGCTTGTGGAGATAGTGGAATTACAAAACTTGCCAAACCGACTCATCTGTGTCCGGACAACGCAATCACAGCACACGTCAAGTCGGCGCTGTCCGGTGATCACACCTTATCGGAGGGACTGCCGAGTGGGAGTGACCCCGATCCTAGCCTTGGGGGAGAGTCCCGGAGCATAGATTCTCTAGAGTCCTTCTCCAACCTGAACTCCTGCCCCAGCTCCGACCTGAACAGTGAGGGACTGGAGGACAGGGGACTGGCCCTGGCCCTGCAGAACGAGTATGGGGTTGATGGGACAAAGACTTCATGCACCAAGGACCGGGCCGCTGGCCAGTCCATATACCACATAAAATGGATCAAGTGGAGGGAGGAGAATACGCCAATCATCACCCAGAATGAGAACGGCCCCTGTCCATTACTGGCCATTATGAATGTCCTTCTGCTTGCATGGAAGGTAAAGGCTCTGAGATGAGCAGAGATCAATAGGAACTTGATTCTGACTCACTGCAAGTTTGAAAATCAAGGAAATCTGAGTTTCGTTTCTGAGCTCTGTCAGGAGTTCTTATTTTTTAATTAAATTAGAATATCTTGACCACAGCAGTTGTTAGACCTGGTTATCTGTACGCAAATGTAATACATGTACTTGTGAAGTGGAAACATATGTGTACAAGCTACATATCGAACCTATCAAACAATTCATAATATGACATGGCTAGCCACGTTTAACCCCTACAAAAATATTTTCATATATGTGCAAATTTTACTATGGCTATTTCATTGTTATAAATTCATATCTATGTGTATATATGTTCTAAACTTCATATATCCAGTGCATGTATGTGATAGTAATATATCACCTTTATAGTTATAGTTTTTGGCCTAATCACTCTTGATGTAGGGACATATGTTATATATTACCTTTCTGTGTATCTAAACAGTAAGATATACTTGTGGCTACTTCTCAATGTAGCGTGCATGCATCTTTTTTTACTAAATGAACCCTAATTTCACTCTAGCCCGTCTATCTGCACTCACTGTGAAATACAATTTAAGGTCTAAGCTTGTTCATGTATGATTTCTTCAGTTTAGCATTCAGCTTTCATTTACTCGCAATTGCCAGTACGTGGCAAATGCATCATTTGTTTGATAAACTGCAATAAATCAATGTCAAATGTGTTTCTCTGTTACAGGTTAAGATGCCACCAATGATGGAAATTATAACTGCTGAGCAGCTGATGGAGTACCTTGGTGAGTAACTGTAGTCATTACCCTCGCCCTGCGATTAGCTCTGTCTGTCTGCCTGACTCAAAATCTACAGCTCATTGCAATGTGGGTCTGGATTCTTTAAAGAATTCTTCACCATTGGGGAAATGCGACAACATTGTCTCAGAAGTGACGGCAGTTATTGCTTGAAAAATCCATTTCAAAAAAATCACACACATGCTGCATGACATTATCTATTAACGTGATCAACTTCTTGCTGAAGACACTGCAGAGCTGAAAGCTTGTTTCATTTCTCAATCTGCCATATTCGACGGGTGTTCCTGACCTCAGTTTTGAACATAGTAACTTCAGATTTGTTATTTACGCTCATTGACACTGAAATCACGTCCGCTCCACCTCAAATAACTTCAAAACAATTGATGATACTGACATGAATCCAAATCCTGAGAGTGTTTTTAAGGGTCAAGAAGTGATTTATAATATATATATATTTCTTTGAGTGTATTCGCAACATAGTGGATCTCTTCAACGTGGTGGATATGATCAATGTGGATGAGGGTCTGCAACCTCTGATTGTCTTCTTAAACCTGTTACGCAGAAGTGTGTTCAGTGTTCTATCAATCCAAACTATAATGATGATCTTAAACAAGTTTACCTCACTGAATATAGACTTCCTCTAACTTTCATCTTTTTGACCTTGAATTTACAATGCTGATTTGTTTCATGACTTCCAGAATAAAACTTTAAAGAAGCTTATAACCAACTACATGCTAGCATATGTTTCATACCGAGTCATACCATCTTGAAAGAATGTTACCCATAAGTGCACAGTTGTAAACATACTGGCCTGACAAAGATCTTGTTACTGAGTTTGCACACATTCTTATGTTTCACATCCCCAATTGAATGGTTCCACACTTACGGCCAGGTGTATAAATATACTTCATCATAGGAAGAGGGTGGGAAATCCCCCATTACCCAATCTTATGCTGCTGGAAAGTAAGCAGGAGTCATATCTTCTCCGTGGCTGTCTACTGCCCTCCATACTCCATAAAGGAAAGTGTCTTATTACAGCAGGGGTGTCACCAGGGGTACAGCAAGTCCTCACCAGGGTCTTCTCTTCGCAATGGCCACGGATAGACTAAACTGCTCCAGATCACTGCAGCAAATGGAAACTTATATTAGCTATCCCTGTTGCTTGATTGTTTCTGTCGGGTCTCTTGGCATAGAAACCTGCTCTCATTTCTATGACTTCCAATTAAAACAATTAAGAAAAAAAAAATATTATCACTATGTGACTTTTTACTGTACAAATGATTCATTTGTATGGGATCTGGGAGGATGAGGTTTCCATGTGTTTGCGTGCGACTGCAGCACAGAAAGTTCACGTTGTGTAATGTGGAGGAGCTCCTGGATAAGTTCTAAACTCAGCGCCGGCTGCCATGACGCATTATCAAACAACGAAAGGAGATAAGGGCTGATGAAGTTTGGATTGTGGTATTAAAGCTGGCGATGATCTTCGTTCAGCGGCTCAGTAGTACACAGCGGAGGAAAAAGCCTGTGATCCAGATGCAGAGACAGACAGACATCGATATTAAGGGAGGCCCAGAGATGAGTGTGTCCACAGTTCACTGGAGTACAGAGCAGTGAGGGGTTTTCCCTGTTGTCGTTTGGACATACTGTAGTAAAACCACTCAGCTGGCCGGCCCTCTGCTGGAAAAAAATCTTTACTAGCACCAAAATTCCCATGTGGGTGACAGCACCTAAGTCAACTCAAAACAGTTTTTTCAAAAATGATGAAGCTGACCGACTGGAGTCTTGATTGGAGTTTTATTTAGTTTATGAGTGCGCCTCTCAAGCTTTTCATTTGTCTCTTACAGGATAACCACGCGGAAATTATCCTGCTTCTCTAGGTCAGCCTACAATAACTAAACTAGAAAATAGTCTTATCTTTTGTGGACGAACCCTTATCTTTTATTTACTCGAGCAAAAAAGGTTTGCAATTATTTATTTCTGCGTAGCTGTTTTTACTTATGAGGCTCTTGATGACATGAATTCAATGGTATTTCTCTGAGTAACATTTACAAGCATGTGCAGCATGATACTTGCCAGTTCCTAATAAATTAATGATTATCTGTTAAGCATTTAGAAAAGTCCTTACACAGGAGTAGAAAATTCAGAAGTAGACAACAATAGAATGCTACACAGGAGCAGCAGCAACAAGAATATGTTGTCTTACTTTGTTTTTTTTTTCGTAAATGTGTGCAAATAAGTTAAATGTTTATAAGGAACCAAAGAATTTGATCAGGGATATAATGTTAAGAAGAATGTAAACAAACAAACACGTCAGGCTTTGAAAAATGATCGAATCTCAGGTGACAACGCTCTGGACATTGAATTAACAGCCATATATATATATATATATATATATATACCATATATTCGGCCATCTCCAGCCCTCCAACGTGTATTCAGAACATCTCAAAATACAATTGCTTATATATTAAATGCAATATGATAGTCATGTGGCGTGTGTGTTTTTTTTCCCACTCTGTTAATATAGCGTAAGTCAACATGTCTCTCTTCTTGTCCCTCTGCAGGAGACTACATTCTGGAAACCAAACCTAAAGAGATATCAGAGGCTCAGCGGTTAAACTACGAGCAAGTAAGGCCTTCCTCGTCACTGCACAATATTATTATTAAACAGCCGAGTGTTTTTTGCTTATGTATGTGCATTAGTAAGCTGCTGACTGTTCATGGCACTTGAGGAGCACAGGGCTTAGGGGATGAACTCCCTCTCTTCTTCTTTCTCTCTCTGTTTCTAAACCTGAATATTGCATATTTAACATGAGCTCTAAAATGCTAGATATGTTGTCCGTGGTTCCAAGAATTGTTCATATATTTTCAGCGCGGCCTACAAAGCAAGGTGCCTACTGCTCTGATGTGCACACGTGTACTAACGCAGATTCATGTAGCATTTGCACTGAGGTAGCAGAGAACGTCAGCTGATATCCCGTAATATGGAAATAAGCATTGGGTTTATTGCAAACCGCATAAAACTGCAGCTTAGCTTTTTTTTTCCACTGCTCTATAGGTTACATAAGATGAGTCTTGCAAAGCCCAGGGAACAACAGGGGTCAGGAGTGTCAGATTATGTTGTTTCACATGGCTGTGAATGCTTAGAGACGCATGGCTGGGTTCAGCTCCAGGCTATTACTGAGGCTGTGTGTGGGGCTCACCGTGAGAGGCACTTGGAGATGGAGCTCCAACTCCAGCTCCCCTGCTTCCTCCCATCTCCGCTGCCTGACTACGGTGTGGGAGGGGCCTGCCTCTCCTCCTCTTGCGTGGCAGCGCACCAACACATCTGTGAATGATTTGAAGCCACACTTGTCCCTCATTTAGAGCAGAGAAAAAAATAATGTGCAGTCTCCTCACTGAAGCTTCCTGCAACCGTCTCTCTAAATTTAAGTTGAGCTGAAATACACCCTCTTAAATAAATCAGTGGCATCCACAGCATGCACAGTTAAAGTAAGGGAGTGGTTTGTGTTGCATAGTTATTATGGCAGTCTAATCCTAGAAACTGGCCTGGGAGCTCTTTTTGCATCTGGGTGTCCTTCTCAGTTGCTGCTGCGGTTGATGCAGCATGTGGAGATGACAGTGGGTAGGGCTGTAGGATGCTAGAAGCTGGGATCAAGGAAATTTGTGGATGTGCATGTCAGACAAAAGGTATCCTCTCCTTTACATTTTGAAGAAATGTGATTGCATTGTTGTTGGATTGTTGTAAAATGCAACTGAGGCTGGCCTCACTGTGAAAAGAGCACTAAGAATTCACAGCAGAAGTAGTTCTATTTATAAATTCAGCTTAAAAACATCATCTGTCACAGGAGTGAATGAGGATTAAAATAGCAGTTGCACGGCTGCTCTTTAGCTATTGTTAAATATTTACTCAGAAGAGCCGTGGAAGTGAGAATGTAGTTTGTCTCAGAGGACCTGAGCTCAGCACCACTTAACACAAGGCAGTTCATCCATGATGACTACTCCGCTATTGGAGGAAATTATTTCTACTTTTTAAGAAGTGTCTTTTATTTTCATTTGGTGTCATTCATGCATAATGTGTCTTTTGTTCTCAGTGGAGATGATTCAAAAATGATTTCTCTCCACTCTTGCATGTAGCTTTAAACCCCGGCATGCCAGATTATAAATGAATTCCAATTCTTCCTATGTCTGATGTTGCCGTTTGGTGCTCAAATGAAAGGCCATCTGAACATTAAATCAGTCTATTAATGAAGAAGCTGACATAAATTGAGATGAAAAGATGGGAAATTAAATTTCTGATGTTGACATCAAACATGATCAAATTAAATTTTAGAATCTAAATAACTGCAGCATATTTTATTAGCTCCATATGGAGAGAGTTGTAGCATTGCTCCTGATTTAATTCAAGCAGCATCTTATCTAATTATATTATGATTTTACTGGTGTAAAGGAGATGTTACACTCCTGTGGTCATTTGTAGGCAGCAGGCAGTGGTGGTGCAGAATTGGACAGCATTATACTGAGACGCGTTTCTTCTTCCCTCATTAAGTATGTAAATGAGGGTGATGATGCATTCTGCAAATATGTAGAGCAGTGACAACTGTTTACAGGTTTCCATTCAATATGACTTCCATTACATGATATTACTGTCTTGTAAACTGGTCATTAATTACACCTCCCATAACGGTAATTGTCATAATTAAATGTTTTTTCCTATGGTAGTTGTTGCATATTAAGTTTCACACTAGGGCTGTGTGCTATGACAGTGTATATTGCGTGATAAGCTATATGGTTTGTATTGTTGTGTCGCAAATCAGATCAGATTTATAACAGTATTTTTGTCATTTTGGCACTTTGCATTGTTCTACGGATGCAGGCAAGAAATTGGCATGACGGAAACTTAAACAAACCGTGAGAGTGAACATCACGCAGAAAGGTGTAATTCCCAACATGCACCAAAAAAACAAAACAAGAATGTAATCAAATAGTGTAGTACGGTCCAATTATTTTTCCACCATTTCTTAACTGAATTAACAGAACAATTATAGCATCGTAATATATACTGTTACTGTCACTTACTGTCACTATTTTGTAAATGATGAAATGCAGACATATTTAACACATAACACAGTTGAATTCCCCAATAGGAATTTCATTGAGCAAAGTATAATCATAGTTTCAACTGGTGTGTGTTTCTTCGCCAGAGGCTAAAGTCTGCTGCTTTGCAAATATTTTGGTTTTTAATTCTGAATTGAGCTTAGGGGAACAGCAGCTCATTCCACAAACTCCAGAAGGGAGTCATTTTTAAATGTATTTACAATTATTTGATCCTTGATTACAATTTAACTCCTTGGCTGCATTTTTTTAAAAGAAAGTTTTTGGCATTTTTACACTTTATTTGGATAGATACAGAGGCTGACATGCATAAAAAAAGGGCCCAGGCCAGGGATCAAACCTGGCCCGCTACTGTAAGGCCTCAGTGTATGTGGTATGTGCTCTACCAGGTGAGCCACTGGGGCGCCGCTCTTCGCTGCATTTTGATGTAGAAGATACATGCGGTCCCATCGTATTAGGAGATAAAAGCTTTGTTTTTGTTGTGTCAGTATAACCAGTATGGGAACCATATACTTAAATGCTTTAACAGTTCATTTAATCCACGGAGGATTTTATTTTCAGGTTCATTTTAGGTGAAAAAAAGAGGCAGAGAGAGCTTTCCTTGGACACTGTAATACTGGAGAGTGAATATAAAAATACAGGCCACAGCAGATTATTGTGCTGATGTCATACGGTGGACGTCCAACCCAAGTACAGATGAATGTGAGAGATGCAGTGCTAATCATCTGATCTCCGAGCGCTCATCTGCTGTTGGAGCCCTCTGCCCTAAAGTGAAGAGATGTGGTCCATTACACAGCTCTGCTAATCCTGCCACGAGTGCTGCTCGTAAGCGTCCTAATCCACACACTCAGATGTGCCAGCTGAAGGCTTTTCATCTCAGCAGTCCATGCCAAGCTTCAAAGCTGGAGTAGCTCACTACTCATGGATGTACAGTATTTCAACTGTAAATTGAAAAAAAAAGAAAAGAAAGATTGACACTGTAAATATCTTTTTTTGTATGAGATTTGAAGGCATTAAACTGTGGACATTAACAGTGATAGCCACTGACAAAGCAATTTGGGACATTTCATTTGAAAAAAAAAAGTTTTTCACAATAAGGTATAATTTACAGAATGTTATTGTAATTGCTTTCACAATAATGCTGTGTTTTTGAGACCACTGTGCTTCTACATAGCCAATATAATTAAAACGAATATCACAATATATTTTTAATATATATGTATATTTTTTTATGCATCTCCACCGTCTCTGGTAGTTCATTGAAAACGAATTGAAATTAAATGGAAATCCGTTACTACTACACACGCGGCAGAGTTGTAGGGCTCAGCTGCCAGGCTTATGTTGATCTCAAATTTAAATGGCATCAGGGCTTTAGAGCCAGCTGAGAAACTTTGCTGCGAGGCTGAATGGAAGAATGAATCTGTTTCATTAGCTTCATCAGGTGTGTGGTTGCGTTCATGTGACATATACTGCTTACACATCATGCGTGTAAGCAGTATATGTGTGTGTAAAGTATTTTCTCTTGTGTTTATACAGTACAGTGTAATCCTGAGTCATAATTTAAGGATGAATACGAGATGTAGTCTTTCAATAGCCCAGATACGTTACAGTTGAATATTTAGCAGTTCTGATTTTTCTCCTTTGCAAAACAAACTTGTGAGGTTTGTAATCTGTGTGAAAAGCAAAAAGCAGCATGTAGTGGCATTTTTCTCACTTCAGTCTGGGCCACGTAGCTACGAGAGAAGACACATACACTTAAAACCCGTCCAGTTAAAGCCCACTCCGACATAGTGGCAGATTTATTTTTAAAAAAAGCAAGGATATTTAAAAGCATTTAAAAGTTTAAAAGCAGGATATTTCCTTAAATTCTACAACTTATCGGAGAAATCACTGTCAGGGTTTTGATTGATTCAACTCTATGTGAGGGATGCGTCAGTCACTCTCTCCTGGGCATGAAGTATGTGTTTGAAGCCGTTCCGAACTTGATCGCCTCATTTTAAAATAGGACATTGAACAGTTAACTGAGTTATCAGGATCATTTTGCTGTATTATTTTACACCGGTCTATGTTGTAGATCTGAGGGGGTCTGGGTTTTGACTCGGTAACTATATCTTGACCAGTCAGTGAATCTGTTTTTAGGAGACTGTTGGTCTTCTTATGTAACAGTAGTACAC
>JAPQRN010000018.1:26663335-26677531 GCA_037367275.1 Coranthus polyacanthus | reverse complement strand
CATAGCACTGTATGATGAAGCTCAGTTTCTGGTCATGTTCTACAGACCAGTAACTGCCTTCATGTTAAGATGTTTGTGTTTTCCTGCACATGACAGCTCCCTGTGGTCGTTCATAGAGTGCTTGTTGTGCCACTGAGTGGTGGTGGGGCTGAAACATGTGACGGTGATGACCCACTACTGTAGTGAATCATCTATCATCATCTGGTCATAAAGACATGACAAGTTATTTAATGTAACTAATTTAACTCCCAAAAGACAATGAGAATATTATCAATTCATTTTACCAATTAAAGCAGGGAAGGTCTTACCTGTAAAATGAACTGCATATTAAATTGCAGTATACCTGTTTGCCGTCAAGTCGGTTCAGACAAAAATTATTTAAAAAATAAATGGGAAATGAAGATTAAAAAAAGTTGACCCCCCTTATCTTTGTGGCTCAATGTAATAAACAGGGGTCAGTCTGTGTGAAATCACCGTTTTCAGCAAGCTAGAATTTGGCAAATATGCAACTGTGCGTCTTCTTTTACAGAAGTTAAAGACATGTTGTACCTTAGTACAATCATGCATCTGTCATGAATAGTTCAAAAGTAATGACCTATCGAACTCAGGATTTACTGCTCGTTTTTACAGTGAAATCAGCGCCGTGCCCCATTTTCAAAGCCACGATATCTCAAAAAACTAATGCGGATATGAGGTTGAAATTCTGTATGGTGTTTACGAGGACTTATAACATTATTTTCTGAACATATGAAATCGGAGATGGTCAGCTGGGAACATTTTCTGACATCTGGTGGATTTACCCACAGGCCTTAAGTTAAAATGCATTCAAATTCAGGTTTTAAAACGGAATGAAATCTTTAAATTAATTAACATTAACATTTTGGGGGCAAACAGGAGTCCAACAAGAGACCTTTTTTAGATAGTACAGATGTGCTCTACTGTCTAGAACAAAGCGAACAATGCTTTTTTTTTTTTTTTTTTAGTCAGGCTCCTCTGATTGCACTGCCAAGATGTATTTTGTTTTGTCGGCCTCTTGTGATATTTCCCTTGTTAATAAAAAGGGAAATGTCCCTCATCTCAATGTAATCTGAACGATGATGAGTGTGAAACTTTACACAGAAATGTGATATCAAGTAGTTTCCTGGCAGAGACTTCCATTTCTTCCTGTGGGTGCCCATTGACTGACAGTAAGCAGAGCAAAACCTAATGAATAAAGTTCACTGTGCATCAAAACACTCAACTTACAGTGAAGCGAAGCAGAAATATCTGACAAAACTAGAGAGAAAGAAGAGATGTTTTTGTGGGATGAACAGGATCAAATGGTCACTAATGGTTTCTTGTAATGGTAGACAAATCTATCCCTATGCTGACCTATACGGGGGTTCTGAACGGTCAAAACGGCAAGACTCAGTGTTTAAAATACACGTGAAACATTTCATTTCCAGGAGATGATTTGTTTGTCTAAACCCCACATAATTTTGTCTATTTTCCCTAGTTTTGAACTTTTTTAACAAAACTCTTGTCTCCTGGTTCTCTTTGTTTCCCCCAGAACATGAGCGACGCCATGGCAGTCTTACACAAGCTGCAGACGGGTCTGGATGTGAATGTGAAGTTCACGGGAGTGCGAGTCTTCGAGTACACCCCAGAATGCATTGTGTTCGATCTGCTAGACATCCCACTCTATCATGGCTGGCTAGTTGACCCTCAGGTGAGATGAACTCTCCTCATCGCTGCCCCCCTTTTCCTTTATCTGCCTCAAATCCATCTTGTTTTGTTGTGCTCCTATAGTGTTGCCTCTTTTCACTTCGCCTTATTTCAAATTCAGAGAGTCTTTTTAAAGCTTTGGTGCCATTCTGCACGAAAATGAACAGTTCATTTAAATGCACAACACAGGATTGCTGTGAGAGCAAGCCACAAATGAAGTCTACACAGTGATAGTCATTCCAGTATAAAAACATTTGTCAACAGTACTTTTCTCTGTTATAAATTTTGGAGAATGCTTTCAAGTAGCTTTTAGCAAAACAGTGCCAAAGCTTGAGTGAATGTTCTTTCCCACATGTTTTTATCTTTTTCTTTTTTTTTTTTTATCTTTGTTTGCAGATGCATGACATTGTCAAGGCAGTGGGTAACTGCAGCTACAACCAGCTGGTAGAGAAGATAATATCCTGCAAACAGTCTGACAACAGTGAACTGGCAGGCGAAGGTGAGTGCTCTCTGTTCGCTGCTTCTTTTACTGACCCGCCCTCCTCCCCTTCCCTTTTCCCTCATCGTTCTCATCCTCATGTCGTTAGAGGTGGAGAAAATGAGACAAGTTTTTAATAGGCTTGGGGCAAAATGTTTAAATGCAAGATAGTGACACTGCACCGTAAATTATACAGGATGCTGAAGTCAAATATCACATTCGTTGCTTTTCCCAAGTGCATCTTTGCAGGGGAACAGCAGTTAGCAGTGTACCATTAATTCAGAGGCTCATTCATTACATGGGAAATGTTTACTGGACTGACAAGTGCAAATACACTCGGCACAAAACCACAGGCCGAGTTTAAATAAAACCAGGACATACATGTGGCGGCTCAACAAATGACCTACTTCCTCAGCTCTCAGTTTTCTCACCAGCTGTCCATAACTTTTCTGCTAAATATTTGCTCATTCAACACTATGCTTCCGGAGCAGTTGACAGCTGGGCCGCCGCCAAGCCATTGAGCCCATAGTCAACGATGATGTTGAAATCTTACATTTAGTCTTTTCTGTTCGTCGTGTTTAGTTTAGAAATTGCTGTGATGATTTTGATTGAAGTGATGAGATGCTGGTCGTCGCTGATTGAATAGACCTTTGCAGCCGCTATAAATAGAGTGATATAATCTGAGAGAAAACTACAACGGCATGTTTTAATGTGCTCAGATGTTAAATATTATTGATGAACCAGTTCTTTTCAGCCGGTCTCTAAAAGTTGTAGCTTCTTCTAGGTCAGCCTCTTTCTCTGCGTCTTAGTATCAGGCTGATTCCGCGAGTCTTTCCTCCAAAAGTGAATGCTGTTCTGTCTTACAGATGTCACTCACCATCTGCCTCTCTGATTAAATTGGGGCTCACTATAGTAACTGTGACCAGCTCCAACAGTAAAACACCGGAGAGTTCAAATAGTTACTTTACAGCAGGGTTTCCAACATGCTTTCCAAATAGTGATCTGTGTTCATGAATGAATAAGAATGGTCTTAGTGTTGAATGTATGTTAGAGGATTCGAGCACTCGAGCATCTAATGACATGCTGATTTAAAAAAAAAAAAAAAAAAAAAATGGAGAGAAAAACGTTAAACCAGAACTGAACCTGTACTCCTCAAACGCTCTGTGCCCAAACGCATCAGTGTACTTTTTGTGAGAATAAATAAGCATAACGTGATTTGACTTGGAAATTTGAGACGTGCTACCGTTTTTCATTTTTTTGAACATTTGAATTTGGGTTTAGCACTCTACTGGAGAGATCTTGTTGAAGCACAATCTACTCCTCCAATGTTGATAAAAAATATTTGTGAATTCCAAAAGAGATAACAAGATGCAGTTAAAGTTGATGATCTGTGTGTTTATACCGTCCTGAGCTCTGAACACTGAACATCTTCGGAACATGTTTAATATTAGCATAATTCAAACTGGCAGATATTTATTCCATTACAGGTCAATTTACTACATCTATATTTAGCGCACGGACCAAAATATTCCCGTAAGCCTGGTAAAATATTCCAGTAGGGCTCATATTGTGTCCCATGTTTGTGCGTATGCTAATCATTTGCAAAACAGCTCTCCGCATATTTTTATTTCCCTGAACGTTTCTGTGTCTCCTTCTGTCCGTCCAGGCATCGTAGCAGAGCAGTTTCTGAGCAGCACTGCCACTCAGCTGACGTACCACGGCCTGTGTGAGCTCACATCCACCGTACAAGAAGGAGAGCTCTGTGTCTTTTTCAGGAATAACCACTTCAGCACTATGATTAAATACAAGGTAAAAAAAAAAAAGCTTTGCCTGTGCCCTTTGAATTTAAACGTCAATCAGCGTGTTTTGCTGGTGAAGTTTCAACAAAAGCTTATATTAGAGAAATCACAATCACCCATTAAGAGGATCATCTTCTGTACGTACACAATTGCATCCCATCTCCAGCATCTGTGGCCCAGAACTGGCCTGCTGTATCACTACAGCTTGAGACAAACTTTTCCTGTTATCTTCCAGAGGCGGAAGTGAAGCCTGCATACTTTCGTTTTGAATAGTACTCCATTGTTGCCAATGTAAGCAAAGCTGTGCGTATCACCTATAACCTTCAGAGGACATAAGGGCCGTGCCAGCTTACAAGTTCCCTTGTAATCACTCCGTGGCAGACTTTTACACGATAAACAACCATATAGAGAACATGTGCAGAAGATATTCAGATGATGTGCCTAATCTGTGTGTGTTTCTTAGGGCCAGCTGTACCTCCTGGTTACAGATCAAGGTTTCCTGACAGAGGAGAAAGTCGTGTGGGAGAGTCTGCACAACGTTGACGGAGATGGCAACTTCTGTGACTCAGAGTTCCGGTTGCGGCCTCCCTCCGATCCAGAGACCGTGTACCGTGGCCAGCAGGATCAGATAGACCAGGTCTGAGCATTGATGCAGGCAAGGCTAGCAGAACCAGCATTTAACCGAAGTAAACCCCGATTTACACCATCAGTCAGGACAGGAGAGAAGACCATGTCATGTCGTACTGGTTTTTACTGTAATCGGGCACAGTTCCGTGTAACTTTACAGACATTAAGAAACACTGGGTGAGAGAAAAGGCAAACAGGAAGGAAACAGAATCACTTCAAATTCCAAATGTCACAAAATCATCCAAGTCCATGTGTCTGTGTCTCTCAGATTCCGCTTGTGAACCACCCCAATCTCTAAAAATGTCAGGGAAGTTTCCTCAATAATAGATGTGTTACGGCTTCCAGAGTGTTTAAAACAGACACACAAACACACACACGGCAGCTTAAGAAGCACTTTGCAGGGCTGAGTAGCGCCCCCTCCATTCTAGATCAAGCTTCACTGTACCTGACTTTCTCCACCTTTAATAATGCATTGTAGTCATGGGCATTAAAATTTTTTTCGAAGCTCGCTGTTCATTGGACAAACAGTGCTATCCAAGCATGCTGACAATTGTCTGCTCTGCTCCCACACACACAGACTAGACAAGAACATGGGGGCTATTACTTTTTATTCTCTTTGCTTATGCAGGCCAAGCCTTCCTTCTGTGAAAATAAAACTATTTAGACTAGAAATAAACTATTTTCCTAGTTGGAAAAAGACACTAGTGGACCGTAACTAAGCACTTGTACTGTACTTGTATTTTACTTGAGTATTTCCATTTTATGCTACTTTATACTTCTACACTACATCTCAGGGGAAAATATTGTATGTTTTACTCCACTATGACAGCTTTAGTTGCTTTTCAGCTTCCAGGTTTTCATCCCCTTCCCGTCCAGTGAAAACCGCGTATCTCCTGATGTGTTCGTTTTACTTTGATGGATTTCGAAAAAAATCCTCCTCCCACTTAAGATAATAATCTCTTGAAAACCCCTCTTGAATTAGCTGGGAAATGCATTGTAGCAGATCTGAACATATGGATGTTTTTCTAAGTTCACGAAAAGTCGGCTTTTCACAGATACTTGGTTCTTCACAGGACAGCGACGCTATGAACATATGTTGATGTTCTAGAATATGATGCATTCGTAACCGCGTTTAAAGTAATTCAAAGGGGCGCAACCTTAAACATGCACAGCAGTAAAATGTAACATACACATTAATGCAGCAGTAAAATGAATCAAAAACATCACATATTGTTGTAAAACACTGACAGGGACTGTTTTACTGCACAAAGACTACTTTTATTTTTCATAGTACATTTTGCAGATAATGCTTACATTTTTTTATTGTACCACTCTTAATGTCTAGAGAGAGTTGTACAATGAAGATATACAACATATATGAAAATAAATGAAGACAAACACAAATGCCTCAGTTAATAGGCCTAACGAAAAACCGAGTTTAGTTGTACCGTAGTACACAAATAAGAATTGTTAATGTGTATTTTTTACTGATTTTATTCATGTACTGTTCACGTTTATTAGGATTATCTGATGGCGCTGTCGCTGCAGCAGGAACAGCAAAGCCAAGACCTTCAGTGGGAGCAACTCCCCGAGGGTATCAGTGACCTAGAGCTGGCAAAAAAGCTCCAGGAGGAAGAGGACCGGCGAGCCTCCCAGTACTACCAGGAGCAAGAGCAGGAGCAAGCGGCGGCTGCAGCGGCGGCAGCAGCGCAGGCACAGGTGGGGAGGGAGGGCTTCGGGGACGTGGAAGCAGCTGGTAGAGGGAGGAGAATAAGAGCCTTAAACAAATGTTGGACGTGTGATATAAACGGAAGACGCCGTGTTTGGCTTTATTCAAACGGCAAGGCAAACGTGGCCCAAATCTGATGTTTTTTGCTTACGGTATATGTGACTCAGATGTGTTTTGTTTTTCCTAACCGTGTGAATAACACAAATCACATGGAATCTGATCTTTCCAATTCTGATTTGGGCCACTTCCAGAAGTACTCCTAAATCAGATACAGGTCTGTTTTTTTTTTTGTTTTTTTTTTTTTGCGATACAACCTCCGTCTGAATTCATGCGACTTTTAAGTCACTTTCCATCGTCATTCATCACAGTTCTGTACTAGTGGGAGTCGCTCTAGGGAATACAAACATAGAAGACAGCTGCGATGGAGGAGGTCAGTGGGGGGACAATGAAGTGTTGCACCTTAGAAGTGTTCGGGGTGACTCTTCCGCACAAGCAAAACTTGAGGGGCCGTGTTGTTTTGTGTTTGAAATATATTGAAAGAAATGGCTGAGTAGGCCCACAGAAGAACGCGGCTGCAATGATGTCCTCATTATCATCTGCTCGCCGGCTTCCGCTGCACGTCGGCATGTACATGAAACCCTGATTTCAGTGCCCTCCATGTTTACCTCTGTACGAAGCTGTCTTGTTATCACTCCTTGGCATATGCAGGTCAGTTCAGGACTGCGATCAGTTCCAAACAACAACAACAAAAAAATCTGATCTGAACAATAAATCTGAATTGAGCACTAAGGCTTGTAGTGCCTCAGCGTAGTCTTGCTTTGTTTTTGTTTTGATTTGTACAAGATGAAATATTGATAAAATGATTCTCATAAATGTGCTTCAGTTTTTTTTTTTTTTTTTAAAGAAACCTTTGCAGTGCGGCTGCTTCTCTTAAAACATTGTCTCTTCTGTGGTGTGCGCAGCAGGGTCAGCAGGAGCCTGCGGAGGGAGACGAGGCGGACAGAGGAGGCGCGGGAGCAGGTGGGGCGGCAGCCGGCGCTGGGACCGGAGCGACAGCCGGAGCCACACCCAGCCCGGGAAAACAGTCTTCTTCTGGGGAGCGCAAGTCGAAGAAAGAATCGAAGGATAAAGACAAATGTGTTATTTTGTAACATACAGCTGTCCGTGTGAGTGTGCGTTTGTTTTTCGTGCATTTGCTTATCTGTGAGAACGGGGACAGCATTTGTTGATCCATTGATTGGACACAAAGCGCAGTCCCCACTTGATGATAAACAAGGGAAAGAGATATGTGGGGGGAGACATGACAAGACTAACAGAGGATCTGCTGTTCCCAAACCACTGGTGCCTGCTATCCTCTATCCTCATGGAACCTGGACATCAGAGGAAGGGACACTACAACGACAACTACCCCTTATCTTTCATAGAGTCGGCCAAACTTTGTTACAAGTTGCACAGTGCACTATATTTGTGATGTGGGGGTCAACTTTATTTGGGGTGGTATATTTTCTAGCAAAACACATAATCGGAAGAAGCGACATTTCACCTAATCACTACTTTTTTTTTTTTTCCAAAAAAGTCACCAATTTCATTTCATTTGTTTTGTTATAGCAGCTTATAAGCTTTTTGTACGTATCCATATTTACAAAACATATATAGACAGATCCACTTTTTGGTTTCTATGGGTTTTTTTTTTTTTAAGTTGATGCCAAGACTCACATTTTATTTATGTCAATGTGTAACAGGTAGCTTTTGGGAAAGGTTTTATTTTATTTTTTTTTCTGTAAGCTGAAAGGGATTTTTCTTGTAAAATGGCCTGTTGGAAATGAACACTATTTGTGTCCCCTCTTAAACATGATGTTTCTAGTCATACGAACTTCTAAAGGGTTAATGAATGCCACATAGCTGCCAGATACTGTAGCTACATAACAATGCTCCTTACAGCTTACCTTGTTCAGATTTGCCTTACCAGAGTATGGCAGTGTTGTATTCTGCTCTGTTTGAATATGAATGTGTGTGTGTGTGTGTGTGTGTTTTCATGTGCGTGGTATATACAGTTCACGTGTGACATGTGATGTTATGGCGTGTGGTTTACATGTCTCATTCACTGAGCACCACTGATGTAACAGGTTTTTGAAATAGCCAATTATTATATGCTGTATTAGTTCAATAACAAATGCGGCACATTTCTATTGTCTTTTACGTTCTGTTATCTCAGACTGAGCGTGTTTTGAATCTGAAATTGCTCGTGTGAGACGCGACTACCTTTTGACGGGTTAGATTTGTATTCGATCAGCGCAATAGAGTGGATGGTAGTGACCTACACAGGCAATACGAAAGGCTCTTTTCTTTCTCATTGGCTCCTCTCGCAGATATGTAATGTGTGTGCAGACACTATCAAGATCTCCCCTGTAGGGTCTTAGATGTAAAAGTTCAATTTCAGCTAGATTTTTTAAGATAAGTAAACAGTTCGCTTCACTTACATGTACTAATCCCCTGATGCAGTAAAGTTCAATTAATATTTGGAAACGTACTTTTCTTTCCACACACCTGAATCCAAACATACAAGTTACTCTAAAATCTACACGTACAATGTGATCTCTGATGAGTGGATATTTCCTCCTCGGTTTCAACGCCATAAATTCATCAGTCGGTGGGAAAACAAGATGTAAGAGTTCAAAATGGAGCTGTCCTTGGACTAAGGATACGCAGCGCATTCTGAACACTGCATTTCACTGCAACACTGAGCATGCAAACACATGTACATATTTTGAGTTCTTATAATGGGAATCGCTAGTGGTTTGTGCCATTATTGTACCATGGGACTGCCTCCTGAGAAACCTTTCTATACATTCCAGTTGGATGCCTTGACTCAAGCCTTCTGTTAGTCAGACTGAGGAGACGGTTTGCCGTACGAGGCCCTTGCAGCGGTCTCCGGTTTTGTGCAACAGTTTCGTTCAGCGAGAACTAAATCCGGTGAGAGAGGAGCAGGAGGCTGACACATGGAGGCAGCAGGTTACCTACTGTGTGGGAACTCTTTCTTATGGGCTTCATTTGATGGCAGGAGTTTGAGCTCCATGTTTGTTTGGCCCTAATAAGGCTATATTTTGTATATACAGTATGACGCCTTACAACATTTCAACATATTTTATAGGACAAAAAGGAAACAGGCGTATTAGCAGAATGAGACAATCCATACGTTTTGACATGAACATCAGAAATACTCTCAGGCCTTTTCTGAAGGGACGTGCTCGAGTATCTTTTTTTTTTTTTTAACGGTATGCTTGGTGTCGCCGCAGTTTGTCGGCCTGTTGTCACTTTCTCAGTCAGAACTACAGGTATGTGTGGACGCACATACAGCTGTATACGCAACAAAAACCTGGATAGGACGTAAAACTGTCATTGTTGAACCTCACACTCAAAAACAATAGGCTGAGCTGCTCGTCTTGCGTTAACTTTGACTACCTGAAGAAGTTCAAATGTCTTGGGACAGGGTCAAGGCAGAGTTCTTCATTACACCTCTGCAGTTTTAGATGAACCTCGTTTCGTTTAGGTTGTCACCGTGGGCCGAAGTTTCAATCCGTTCACGTCTCGGCCCGTGGGGCGAACATGCTGAATATACATTCCAGTAAAAAATTTCAAAAAAAATTAAACTAATTAGGACACGAATTGTATGAGTGTGAAGAGTGAGCAGCGACACATGCCATACATTTTTTTTTTTTTTTTAAGCTCCCTTCTCCAAATCATTATTGCCAGATTTTTTTTTTTTTTTTTGTGTTGTACCGTGTTTGTTTTCCCCAAGATGAATTCATCAGAAGGATATCGTGTGTTCAATGTCTCAAAGTGATTTCTTGTTTACCTTGTAAAAGTGATGGTGGGGTAAATGCTGTAAAGTTAGTAGTTTTGACAAGGTGGTTGTTAAACATATAGTTGTCGTAATTGGTTTGCACTGTTACATTGATATGCACTAACAGAAAAGAAACATACCTCATTTTATACAGAACATAAATTGTGCAAGAGTGCTATTGTTCTTTGGGTACCTTTTAAAAATTGAATAATGGTCAAAAGAATGATCCCAACTTGGTAGCGGTTTCTCTTAAGCCAGCTAATTATTAATTTGTAAAAGTATGAAAGGGCTGTTTAACTGTTTTGGCATAAAATAAATATTTTTGTTTTGGAAAAAAAATAGTACCATTTCAGTAGAAGTTAGCAATTTGATACCTTCAGGTTGGTGGTACACTAACTAGCACACGGCTAATAGATGATAAGGGAGAGTTATGAGTTACACAGACAGATGGATTTCATTTGACTGGACATTGGACTGAGGCTGCAAATCATTATTTTTCTCAAAGACAAAATGTACAAAACTGGTACTCAACTAAGTCAGCAAAAAACAAACAAACAAACAAACAAAAAAAAAACGGTGTAGGTGCACCTGTAATCCAGGTTATTTCTCCAGTTCATCATTTAACTGTAATACTTTTCACAAACGGGGTGACGTGCCCAAACAGAAACAGTGGAAAAGGCTCGAGCGTGATCTTCGTCACTGAGGGAAATGTCCATTTGTGTTGTACGAGACACACATCCAGAGTGCTGAACAATATGACGGGAGACGTTTTTAATGCAATATCAAGCTCCCAGATTTTACTTTGTGGTGCATGTAAAATGTTGACTGAAATGTTTGGCGGAGTGAAATTTTATCAGCTACCCCGAGAATATATCATTTCCACTGAACGGCCCATTATGTTTATACTTCACATAAAACATACAAGCAAAAGGAACGCGTTTGTGAATATGGGAGGTTACTCATTTGTGTTGATTTAAATGTTCATCTATTTACATAAATGACCAAATAATGTATGTAGCCTTTCACATTACAGTCACATAATGTATATGGTGATATATATATATATATATATAAATATATATATAACAAAATGCCTTATAGACGAGGGACGTTCAACCTGATTAGAAGTACCAGGATAATAAAATACTTAAATCAACAGTTGTTTTGTCATCATTGATTGTAATGGACACACAATCCCTCAGATTAAACTATAGTGGTAGTTCCTTGCATTCCAACACCATCATCGTGCAAGAATCCATTTCAAAAAGACATTAAAACAAGTATGCATTGGCGTTTAGTGTTGCATTGCATTGCCTGGGTTCTGCAGAAAAGTGGTCGTAACAGTGACTTTGAAATGTCTCTAAAACTTGGCTGAGCTTGAGCTGCGGCTGAATCGATCCCAGGATTTAATGTGATGAATTCATTCGAGCTGTGTCAAAGAGAGGATGTTAGTGTTGTTCGCTGAAGCATGAAGCAAAACCCACTGCTGAGTTCTACAAGGATTTCGGGTCCTTTCCTCATAACGTTCCTCATGAGAAAAACAATGTTGTGCCGCAACGTTTTTTTTTAGGCTAAACCAATGAACCAAGAAAGATCCCAATTTGGAAGAGAAAGCTTTAATGTCAGAAGCGGAAGCAGAATGGTTCGGAGGCACCATTTGACTACAAAAGAGAAACTTTTAGCAGTTGTTCTGATTCAGGTCTGTCTCACTCCCATGTGGCTCAGACGTGGTCGACAGATTGAATGAAACGTATCAGGATACAGGATAAAGTAGTTGCAACCAGTATGTTCAGGAAAATATTTGTTACAAAACGTAAGTAGGCCTTAACTAAACAGTTTACTTCAAAGTCCAAGTGATGGAGATGTCAGCAACTTTTGACCAAAGGTGTCAATGTTCTGCTAATCATCAAAGTTGAAGCCTGGTGCGAGCGGCCTGTCCAGTCAACAGACTATAAATCCCCTAAAGTTCTGAAAACTAGTTGCATGATGTATGCGTGGCAGCTACCTCCGTGTAGCAGAGATACGATTACAAACTGTCCAACGGTTCTACAGTCTCGTCTCAGCCAATTCTTGCAGTCAAGTGTTAAATTCAGTCTTAGTTTGAGCAAAGCACAGATTTTAGATTTTGTCACAATTTTAAGAATCGCACCATGTCCATGCTGCCAGCTTCACACTTGGACTACAAGTACTGAAGTGACTGATAAACCCCAAGTCCCAGAATCAAGTTTGACTGGCAAATTATCAAAATAACTGGCTGCAATTGAAACACTAAAACTAATATGAAAAGAATCTCATCAGTCTCCACGGTACCAATTCATGGCCTCCAGGAAAACAATTTGAATGTCAACCTTTATTTCAGAGACACAGCCCCGTAACAACTAATATTTTGCTACAATGGGGGTTGCGATTTTTTTTTTTTATAAAAGACATTCACACCAATTATGACTTCAAAATAATAATTCCTATAGAATCTTTTGCCTTAAAGACAAAGAGTCCAATGAATGAACAAACCCTGTCACTTTAGGAGCTCTATAATACATTAAAATAAGACATGACACAGGAAAGGTGAGCGTGACATCGCTATCGGAAGAATCAAGAACTTGACGATGGGTTACTGAAAATGTACATACACTCACGTACCGAAAGTTGGTGATCACTTGAAAACTTGTTACAAAGATCTAAGTCTGTACAATATGTTCCTAAATATAAGTAAAACTTGTGCACAGGGTTGTTTAACGGTAACAGCAGAACTGTCAGGAAAACCCTACACTGAGGTAAACACTTGCCTATACAAAATAAAACAGTGTTATCAACTTCATGGCAACCAATGTGCCACCTCAACAGTTGATATTTTTAAAAAATAAAGACTTAAGAAAAATCTTCAAATTCTCAGGTGCTTTTAAAGTGGCAGAATTTGGTTGCAGTTAGAACTGCCGTGGAGTTCCTTTAAAGGGTTTGAATCCGCCCACGTTGCCTCCGCTGGGAATGGAGTTGTTGGTGATCTGTACAATTCGGTTCATTCCAGATGAGGAGTGACTAAAAAAAAAAAAAAGGGGGAAAAAAGGAACAAAAATCAAGTTTAACATGATTGAGGACAAGTTGGGCCTAAGTATTGTCTTGTCATTCGTAACTTTATTATACCTGGAGGGTGGAGCCATCATGCTGCCACGGGTTTCTCCCATTCTGCGATTATCTGGAAAGCCTCCACCCTGGGAACTGGATCCACCATGCCATTCCTTCCTCAGTCCCTGATCCCTGTTGTGACGTTCCACCACAACCTGTCGGCCTGAGCTAAACGGCTGGTTATAAAGAAAAGGTTTGGAGTCAGGAGCAATTCTACCGTGAGCTGTAAGCACAGTTTGAAACAGTTTAGAAGAGAAGCTTATGGGTTGTTTTGTTTGTTTCAATAAATAGACAAAGAGAAACATGACACATTTTTCAGACTTTTACTAATAACCAGGATGTGAAAAATGTAATGTTTTGCATTTTAGATGTTTAGATATATTGCCATGGATCAAAGAATTACACTTATTGACTTAAAATACTTTGAGTGTACAGGAATTGTAAGAATGCAATGATGAAATATTCAGGGTTTTCGTAGGTTTGTGGAGGGGCTTTTAGTTATTTGCCTTAAAACTCTGCATTTTTACAAACATTTCTGCTTAAAGTATTACAATATTTAGAAAACAGCTCAAAGAAAAACAAATCTGCTAATTGATGTCAATACATAATTCTAATTTCACAAAGAATATACAACGCCCCCTTTTGAAAAGCTTATTTCGAGAGAAGACGGTCTATACTTTCTATTCGTGCTAATATGGTATCTTTTCTCTACAGACTGATAGCAAAATCTTGGTTTTTCTGTTTCCTCAGTTTAGGTGATACGTCCAAGTTTTATAATTGAAGGGAAAACCCTGCTATTGATAACTGTATAATTTAGTGAAGAACCTTTGAAATGCACTTCCTCTGTAAGTCAAAAGATAAGCTGACCTGGTCACTCATCACCATGGGCCTT
>JAPQRN010000018.1:26621957-26652390 GCA_037367275.1 Coranthus polyacanthus | reverse complement strand
CAAAAAAACAAAACTTTATTACATCTTCCGCAAGCAAGACGTTTGATTTAGATACAAATAAAATTCCTCAGGGATAGTAAGTAAGGCTTTACATTCAGTGACATGTTTTCACACAAAACTGACTATCAAGACATCCAAGTTTCTTAATGCTGTGAAATATTTCTGCAAACAGTGTGGATTGGACTAGCAGCACGTTGGTTTTATTTTCTCGTTGTGTGCTCCATTACTGGTACTTCCAGATGGCCACATAGACGGTTCAGTGCAGTATGTTCCTAAATTACTTGCTGAAATAGTAGCTCTATGATTTAAAAATTTTTTTTCTGATTACATCATATCAAGACATGTGGTAAGCTTGTTGCTGTGGGTGATACTACCGCATGCATATAGTGCACGAACATGACACTTGTGTGATTTTCTTCACACTGTCCCAAATGTTATGTGACTCCTCTGGAAAACTCAGAGGAAGGAAATTTGCTTTTTTTGTGCGTTATTTATTATTCTTGTCCTGTGTGCCTGCAGTGCTTTTGTTTTCCATGGTATACGAAATATATATAAATAAAAAAATGTTATGATTCACATATCAAATGAAAGCATCTTAAAGGATTAGTATTACCTAATTGAAGCCTAATTGGATTATGATAAACCCTTTGCTGCACAGGCACACAGGTGAAAACCAAATATGGATTGTGGAATTGTTTTCAAAAGTACAACAACATCCCAATATTTTGACCTTGTTTACTGGATGTGTGATGCTTTCTAAGTCTACTACAGGTACACCCCCCAAAAAAGGGCATCTTTTGTAAAGAGTCGATACATTTCTGTACTACAGCATCTGAAGCTGTCATTTAAGTTTCATTCTTGTGTAGTGCTCATCAAAAATGAAACTACATGTCACTACTGAGAAACCATGTGGGAACCGTGAGCGCGAATCCACTCAGAAGATTATTGACAGTGGAGGCAACACAAAGCGAGTCAGCTCAGTAATCTGCTCCATATCAGTAACACTCATTTAACAAAGCCATCTCCACTGCAAACTTTCTGCTTGCAATGATCACTGCTGTCTATCACGAGCAGCTACTGAAGGAATGTGAACCCAGCGACTGCAGCACTGCATTAAGCAGCCTCTCCAGGAAGTTGCGATGTTGAAATTTCAACAGTTAATGTAAATTCAACCGTCCATTCAACAGTCCGTCCACCTTCTTCCGCTTCCCCACGACCCAGACCTGGATAAGTGGAAGGTGAAGGATGGATTAATGGACGATTGAATTTATGTACATTTTTGGAAGGTCAACATCTTTATGTGGATGTAACTCGAGTTCTAAGATTGCATGTAGCTTAATGTTCAGTTTTGTGAAGTGAATAACATAATGTAAACATTTACTGTATTTACATTATTTTATTCATTACATCAGCTACATCTTTTGACTCAACACGTTTGTTTTCGTGTAAACACACAGAATGAATGAGAGAGATTCTTAGTTGTTACTATTGGTCTTTTTAGGGTTGTGTGCTCTTGATTGATCGGTTAAATGCTAGATAAAAAATCGAATCAGAATTTACTTTATAATTTCTTCAGGCCTTGTGTAACGTTACAACTGTATTGTTAATTAAGACACATTTCTGCCGTGCCAAAGGTCAGCAGAACCGAAAGCTGCAACAGTTGTTCCTCTGTGCCTTGTGAATGTAGACGTAGCTGGTCCCAATCTGAAAAGGGCATTTAAATGTTGTCAGATGGGTGGGGTCCAGTTATTCAGTTCTAATTATTAATATATTAACAAGTAACTACCCGTCAAAAGAACCTAACCATAAAAAAATTAAAGCAGCAAAGATGAGTTGGTCTTGACAAGCTTCCTGAATTTATCACAGATATTGGATTGGAGCTTTAGTGCATTGGCCTTATTTTTATTTATAGCTAATAATTCATTTGATTAATTAATTCCATGGCTAAATTAGTGCGTGGAAGTTTTTTGACCTATGTTTAGATGGCGATACATTTTTACTTTTGCTGGTGGTCTTTCATACATCTCCATCCTGTAATGTGACTGTTCCTCTCTTCTGTTTTTAGGTTTAGTGAGATGCAGTGGGTAGATGCTTAGGAGCTGATGCGAGTGTACTTGGAATTTGCCCTGTGAGGACGGACCTGCCACCATGAAGAGTGAGGTGCCATCTGAGGCCCCCAGCAGACAGGACCATCTGAAGGAGCCCCTGGTGAACCCAGAGCCGATGGAGGCTGCCAAGAGCTTTCCTAACAACATGGAGGTGATTGGCAAGGCAGGCAGCGAGTATGCAGCGCTGTGCTCCGAGTCCAGGCATCGGCCTATGAGAGACACGGGGACCCACAGAGACTCAGAACGAAGCCTCCCTGGGCGTAGAAAAAGAAAAGGCCAGCAGGCAGGGCCGTCAGACTGCTCGCTGAAGGAGGGCCACATAAGTGAGAACTCACTGGCCCCGCAGCGTCCCAGGGTAGAACTTTTGCAACACCCCAGTGAGGATGAACATAATCATGAGTCCTCTTTTAGTGACTGTGCCTCCTCCCCTTCCTCCAGCCTGCGATTCGGGGACTCGGACACTCTCAGCTCAGAGGACGAGGGGGAAGCTGGAGCAACAGGGGGCCAACAAAAGGCTCCTGCCTTGACAACAGGAGCGGGGACCGGAGTGGGTTTACGTCCTGTTCTGGGTCGAACTCGGGGGAATCGCTCGCATAAGTGGATGCGGTCTGAGGCAGAGCCTGTGCTGCTCAAACGGCCGTGTCTGAGCAGCCGGCGACCTCTGCATAGAAAACGCTATGTGAAAACAGCTCCCGGAGGGGGTCAGCGGACTCAGAAGCAAAAGGAGCGACTACTACTGCAGAGGAAGAAACGTGAAGTGATCGCCCGTAGGAAGTATGCTCTACTCCATAGCACCAGTAGTTCCAGTGAGGAGCTGAGCAGTGAGTCGTCCTCCCCCTCTTCTACCGAAGCAGAAGATGAGCTGTATGTAGATGTGAGCAGCACCAGCAGCCAGCCCAACAGTGCTACTGTAGCTACAGGTAAATACAAACCATCAATCTGCATTACAGCTAAATTTAATGTTATGTTATGTTCATGTTAATTAAATCAGCTGTGCAGGCATTTGAGCTTTATTGAAATTTAAATAATTGATCACAAACCACCATCAGATCAAATATTTGACAATTACCATAATATTTGCACTGTTATGCACCCAGTTTTCCTGAAATCTTATGGTAGCACCCTGAAGGACTTTACACACAGGGGCTGTCTATTTTGTGCAGTTTGTTTGCACATCGATGTATTTTTTCGTACTGTTGTATTTGTCATGAAGGCTTTCTTTTCTGGAATGCAGTTGATTTTTCTGACCTTTTGCTCCAAGGCATCAACCAATCATGTTATTCAGCACGGACACCGCGTCATAACAATAACGGACCTGTTGATTGTTTGTGTTGATAGCCAGCCTTTATCATATGACGACGGCCACAAATTTATAAAGGCAGTGAACTGAAGGACAATGTGTGGAGTAGCTTCGTCAGACAGTAGCTAATGTGATTTACTTTTGGATGTCGTAGAGTTGGTAGCAAGACAACATTGTCATAATATGTTTGTTAAAGTTTTCTCTTCTCCGTCTCTGCCTTCTAAAATGGGACATACCCAAAATCTCCTCTTCTTTTGTCAAGTGAGGAAGAGGAGGCACATCGTAGGAGAGATCACTATCACTGGATGATGGTGAATCCTCCATTTGTTTCCGAAGCGTGAGCAATCTGTTTGAAACTTGTAATCAACAAGTGTTTCAATTGGGGTAAAGTTCGCATCACCGCCAGTATGAAGAGTTTTAACATGAAATATTCATGGGCAAGTTTTTACATTTAATTTATTCATCACATCCCCGACGTACAAAGGCCATAACACTTTCAAAATGATCACTATGATGTTCTGTTCATCCATTGTTTTCTCTTTGAGCCTGTTAGGGTTCAACCATAATGTGGACATACAATATTTATTTTATGCATGTTTTTTTTTTTTTTTTTAAGTAGATGTACCATTAATCATATTAATATAATGGATATAATTTCTCCTCAAGCTCAGAGGCACTGTGACCTCTGACAATGCAGAATAAAAGCACAATCCAGCCATGAATTAACATTTTAATTGAGTAACATTGATACATGTGCTCTAAAAAAAAAAAAAAAAACAGAAAAAGAGAAGAGGTTAACACGAGAGTTTTTAATCATGCTAAGGAGGAGGCTCTTTTTGAAACACCTTCTGACGACCTCAGGGAGCATTGGGGAGCACAGGTAGCCTTCTGAACATATTGCAGCCTTTACCTCAGTATTGTTATGATTCCAAATGATCTTCCTTACTGTCCATCTGCTTATGGAGATGTGGGATCAGGAGATGTATAGCAGACAACTGGATCTGTACAGCAGGTGGTTTCACACCGAAGAGGTAGAAGAAAGCAGACAACCCACCTTGCGTCTCTCGTTGTGTGGTGTAAACATGCCCCATTTCACGTGGTTGCTTGTTGCAGGTGTTGTGTGTGCCAAGCTTACACCAATACACAGTCTGGGTGAGAAATGGATTCAACAATGGTGCAGCTTTTGATTTGAGTTGGTTTTTATAATCATGGCAACGCAAATGGTGTATGTACAGCGTATCGTTGTGGGTGCAAGGAGTGTATTCGTGGGAAAAGCTTCTTCCCTCTGCTGTTCAGGGCCCCACACCCGACAGGCTGTTATGGAAACTGCAGCTCTCTGTACCTGTTGAAACAGCAGGTTTCTGCACCTTCTAAGTCTGAATTGTAGCTGCTTCTTTTTTTTTGTTCTCACAGAAATAGCCTAGCCCTGAGTGTTCACACTGGGGCACCATCTATGTTTTTTTTTTTGTAATAAGAGTCATCACATTTACAATATGAGTGCTTCGAAAAGCCCCACCTCTGACTCCATTGAAGCCATTTAGCATTAGCACTGTTTCAGCTGCTGTGGACCTAAGGGAGAATGGAAAGTAAGTTGTTGTGGCTCTGTGGTGGGAGGCAGGTGGGAGAAAACTCAGACACTGTTGAGGAGAGGCCTTTGCATAGAAACAGCAGGTCTCTGAGGGAAAACAAGACGTTTGTTTACAGCAGGGGGAAAGCACGGAGGCAAGTGATGAAATCAGCCTGCTGAACGTCCGGAGCTGGAGCAGGTGTGTGACGCCATAGGAAAGTTTAATCCTACCACTAACCTGAGGTCAAAAAAAAGATATTAAAATGGAAATTTGCCATATCTGAGCCGAATTCAGGTCACAACTGGATTTTAGATTTAGATAAGATGGAATCCCACAGCTTCTCTTGTGCAGACATCAATATTTTAATTACAGTTTGTATTAGTCGGTGTCGTAGGTTTTGTTTACTCCAACGCACACATTGCACATAACTGTCAAGGTTGTCTTCCAGGTTGTAAGGTGTTTTTGTTTGTGTAACCTCATGAAAGCACAGCGCCTGGTAGCTTGACTTGCCAAGGGTGCTAAGCAGCAGTCCTCAGGAGAAAAATTGGAATAGAAATCACACTGGGGAATTATGGACTTCTCTCGCATTGCAAGTCACTGAGTGCTGCATGCAGTACACAGCTATACACCACTGCAGCACAAAATTCAAACAAATGGGTTAATCACCCACACGGGAAATGCTGCAATTACTTAAAAATGTCTTGATATCACTTATTTGAAAACCTTTTAACCAGGGAACACAGATCTGGTGTAGTTTGAGTTTTGCTTTCTGTCACTAGATCAGCAGCTCGGCACTAGTATATCCGCACTAAGTGTCTCTGTTCTTACGGTGCATAGACTGACAATGATATAGCAGACATCTGCCATATTTTTATGGAAGGCTTAGGAATGTGAGAGATCATTTGAAACTTGGGCTCATGCACCAGATGCATGAGTCAGCAGCAGCTCGCAAATGATATATTCATGTCATGGCTTCAAACTAAAATAAACCAAGGAATACTAACGATGAAGTTATGGATTCAGTGTTTTTTGTGGAGGTATCCTTAGTGATTCCATCAAAGCATGTGAAGAGGATAGTGAATTTATCTCATCTTATTCTGCCATGACTGTTATAAAAGTGTGTGATGGATGAAACCCTTTAGGAATGATGAAGATGATGATGTGCCAGACATTAATTAATGACAAGAACCTTTTCTGAGTTCACACGGTCAATTTTGAAATTCAAGTGCATTTTGAGGTATGTAAATCGAACAGAAACTGAGTTTAAAACCCGTTGTTTGCAGACCAAAGGGAACAACAGATTTATTTGACTGCAGCATCTTCTTGTTTTTTTTTTTTTAAAGTTTTACAAAAATTTAAATAATTTCCATTGAAACATGAAAGTCTTTTTTAAACCCCTCTCAATGAGGAAAAAATACACCCCTTGATTCCTTTCGTTTGATCTCAACATTTTATGCATTTGCACTTTTTTTTTTTCACACCTGTGGGGCTTTTTACGGCATTAAGGCCAGGCAGAGATGGAGTGAGATCTGTTGCAGAGGAGACCGGTCACAGCCAAGCCCAGTGCAAAAAAAGAGTTGACCTACATTCCTCCTGTGCCCAGCGTTAAACTGTTAGCCCGATGATACTGCTGTTAACATGATGAAATTGGGGAAACCTGGCAAATTACACAGATTAGTGGGATGTAGACAAAGCCATTGGAAAAAGAAAGGGAGACCTTGCTTTTTGAGTGAGAGTTTAAAGTTTTCTATGCTCTGTGGGAGAATATGTGAATGGATACACATCATTGTTTGTATAGAAATGATTAATCACGAAAAATCCAATCAAGAGTAGCAAAATTCAGGTCACTAAATGTACTGATGTGTTCAGGTGCTCTGGATGAGGATGTGGTGGTGATCGAGGCGACGCCGGCTCCAGCTCCTGCTGTTCCCGCCAGCGAGGAGATCAACGTCACCTCCACAGACAGCGAGGTGGAGATCGTCACAGTCGGAGATGGTTTCAGGTAGGCCCTGTAGCTTTTCCACAAAGTGGGTGGTGTGACGAATGATTATCTATCACGTTGTGATGTAATTTTATATCACTGTGTCGGTATATATCACAATACAGTAAATGTTCTGGTAATTCAACTTTTAATATTTGCTCCTTTTTATTTGGAACTTTGATACAAACAAAAACAGCGTTACATGAGACGACAAAAGACTCAAAGCAGTAAAACTAACATTCTTTCAAAATGGAAGTTTTAAGGGTCCAGTTGAGAACAATAATTAGCATTACAACTTTTAAAGGTTAAGCGGTACCAATAAATTCCAATATTAAGCATAGCTTCGGCGGTGGGAACAGTATTGCCAAATCTTTAATTGTGAACACATATGCTGTCATATTACCCAACCCTACCAAAATCGTCGGGTAAGCTGGAAACACAGCGTTTACATGCGTGTTGTTAATATATGTTACTAAATGATGAACTAAACAACTGTGTTTACCAGCTGGCTGTGAACTTAAGATGTGTAACAGAGATGTTCACATATGGGACACATAGCTGTCTAGGTAGAGCTGAGAATATCAGGTGAACCTAAAATAGCATCTGTCTATCTGTAGTATTCACCAGTTTATATCAGTAACAGTTAAGTCAATCAAAACCTCTTTTTAAAAGTCAGGTCTGAGTGAAAATAATCATTCAATCTAATGGTGAAATGTAGTATGGAGCAGAAAGCTACATTGGGTTTTCCAACATGTTATTTGGACAGTTGAGCACGTTTGCGGTTGTTTACTGTAAATTCATTTAAGATTAGGAATGTTATTGTTTGTCAGAAATGTCCAGAGTAATCAGGTCTGTTTGAGCCTGGGGCTGACGACAATCTTTTTCTCAGTCTCTTTTGCATGACTGGTCATGCACAGTTGTTTCCCTTTACTCTAGAACACGAGGAGCCCTTTTCCCCATATACTGATAATATCTATTGCTCAAAATATTTAGGTGTTGTTTACTTGTGGTAGTCTTTTGTCTTATGCCTTTTTAGTAAGGCTCAAATGCTTTGCGCAGAGTGCAGTGCTACACAGATGTTAGTCAGTGTAGTAGTATGGCCTTCTGTCTTTCAGGGACCGTGAGTATCACTCATCGTATATTGTAGTGGAGGTAGTGTGGGTTAAACGTGCTCACAAGCCTGTCACATCTTGCTCATGGATGAACAACAAACAGAAGCAGCGTATGTAGTAATGTTCTGGCAAACAGGATTATTTGGATCATTCAGGTCCTGTGCTTGCACAATGGAGGAGTAGATGATACTGTGGGAGTAAAAAACGTTTTGATTATTTTTTTTATTTTCACTGTAAAACATATACATTTAGGTAAGTGAAATGTAAGGAAAAACGTTTCTGAAGACTACTGTGGGAGCTAGTTGCAAATATTTTTTTTATTTTGCCTTCAGAAACTACTTTGATAACTTTTTCATGGTGAGAAGACAATGCTGCATTGTGTTAATTAATGAATGCTCGTTTGTGGCTTCAAGGGTAATGTAAAAGGTTTTACTTATTAAGGCCTGCTGCCTGGTTCCCAAATCTCAGAAATTCCCAAACAATAGCTGTCAAGCGGACCCGTTATGTGTCTCTTCCCGCAGCTTCATGTTGGTGGGTTGCTTGTTGGTCTTTTGTGCTTTGTGCACTTTGGCCCCGTTTAAAAAGATACCGCCATATTTTGAAAGGCACAAGAATAAACAATAGCAGTATCGCTATATGTATCCATTAGATTTAAAAAAGAGAAATCTTATGCTGCTGTTTCCGTTTTCATTCATTTGAACAGCGACTTTCTGCTTGCTGCATTGAGTCCACAATGCTCACAGAGCAGGACAACACTGGCCTTGTTAGTTTCTGTGTGTAGGTGTTGCCATTTCGACAGAAGAAGGGGGGAAAACCTTAATGGTGCTTAAAGATATGTATGAGCGTAGGGTGGGGTGCGGTGAAGTGCTCCAGTGGATTTGCTTTGCTCATGGATTCCATAGCTCTGCTTACATTGCCTAGAGAAAGTAGTCATACTAAAGTTGCATGCAGGCCTATATGTTTATAGCAGTGAAACCACATCACTGTAAACAGGGCTGCTCACTTATTTAACCCCTTCTAGAATCATCACACATAAAGTAACCTGCATGTCTGAGTCAAGGTTCAGGATTAGCATTTGTTGTTTAAAAAAAATAAATAAAAGAAGTCACTTTGAGCAGGTTTGTTTGGTGTCACTAACAAATTAAAATCACGTTTAACTTTTATTTAGTATCCGTTTTTAATGAATCTTTGAACTGCATGAAAAGTAAACCTGTTCAAAGGGTCATTCTGATATTTACTTGATAGTGGAACAAACAATGCAGTGGAAAATGTCTCACACAGTACTTGCTCCATTTATCAAGTGGGCATTCGCTCTGTTCTATTGTTGTTATCAGAGCAGTCCATTAAACACTGTATACCACTGAATTCCTTATACAACCTCATATGAATAACTGTGAACTATTCCTTTAAAATGTAATCGTACAATCGGCCAAAAACCTACTCCTTAATAACACACACAGTTCCAAATGCATAGTTTGGTTTTCACATCACATACTGCTCTAGAAAACCACTGAGAAAAATTAAGAGCCCACCAGTTTTACTATTTATAGATATGTGTTTGAGTACAATGAGCGTTTTTTTCTATATTCTACAAACTACTGACACTCACATTTCTCCCAAATTCTGAATAAAAACATTGTCATGTAGACCATTCATTTGGAGAAAATGACAGATGAAATGTGGGGTTTTTAGACCTCGAATAAGGCAAAGAAAACAAGTTCACATTCATTATGAAGAGTTCATCCATCCATCTTCCTCTTGGAAATTTAAAGTAGATTTCTCCAAAGCAGTAAAGGTCAAATCTGGTAGGTGTTAAGAGTTGATAAGGAAATGTACAGAGGATTAATAAGTAAAAAGCTAAGTATTCGCACTCTGAAAGCAGTGCGTTTACAAAAGACAACTCCCATCATCATTCTTTGCGGCCCACACCGTTTCCCTCACCCACTGAGAATCTTATTTCCTCATTCTCATAATATGACGTGTTTACTACTGTCTCGATATTCCCTTAATTCCACATGTAGGCGCTTCCGCAGATTCAGCAGTTCACAGACCTGTACAGTGGATTAAAAAACAAACGAGGATAGTGTAGCTGATACGGATCAGTCTATTAAGGCTTTCATCAGTCATTGCTTTGCATATGGGCTCAAAGTCATGAATTGTGGGGTCGGAGAATAATACTCCTATGGCTGTGCGGTATGACACTTTGTGTGGTCCAACTTTTCTAAATAGCGAATGTATTGGGAATGTACAGCTTAGCCCGTAACTATTATGAAATGGTGCAGGGTCTGTGCTTCCTTGTTCCGAACAACCAAAACAAAGCGAGTAGCTCCTACGTAAAGGAGGGGCTACTTCTGTCACAACTTTGAAGCTATTGTTGATGCGTACAGATATAGATAGACATTGTAGTACTTGTTACATTACACATGTATGTTTTTATTGCGTGAAATACCTGCTATCTCCGACTCTGAATTACAAGTGGCACAGGGGTTTTTTCCCCCCACTCAGCTGCTCGTAGTTATGGTTCAAATTTCATGACATGAATGCAGCATTAGCTTAATTATGCAGTTTGTTCAAGACAAAAAAGCCAATGGAAACTCTAAAACTGTCCTCTGTCAGGCCCGAGGACAACTCCGTTCCTTATCAATCCGATTAGTAAGTGCATCTTCAATTACAGGTGCGCATTTGTTTTCTGTTGTTTTTCGTGAAAAGAAAATGATTTCGAAGGGAGCGCTGCGCCAAATTCAAGTTTGAAAAGACTCAAAAAAAACCAGAACGCTTACAGAACACTGTAAGCGGACTACTGATCACTTTAGGCAGATTATTTAAAAAGCATTTGCATATGAATGAATCTGTCCCCGGCTTTTTGATCGCTATAACCGTGATCACTGTAAGCGGTTTCCACTGTAATTCAGAATGTAGTAAGAAATAGGCCTTTCTATGTGGGCATAGAATGTGTATCATTATCTGGGCGTGAATGAATATGAGATTTTGGTTATATCGCACGGACCTAAGTACCCCTGTGTAGATGTTATTCATGTGTGAAATGGCATCACTGGTCTACACACACAGCAAATTTATAGCACATCTATTGGTCTATTCATTTGAAGTTTAAGATCAGTGATTTTTATCCTTGAAGCTGAAGTCAAACAGGATACTTTTGTCAGTGCACAGGCAGATGTTTCACAGCCCTGTACACAGATTCCCAGTCTTAGCATTAGTCGCAGAACTTTACGTTAGTGCATTGCTCAGCCCTCAACCATCAGCCCTCCTGTGATCTCCAGGGGAAAAACCTCACATCACTTCATCTTGCCACAACCAAAGCTTTGCCAAGACACCCATTCCCATAATGTCCATGTTTACAATGTACTGTTTTCGTCTTTGTTATCCCCCACTCTCAGGGGGTCACGGTGATAAACAGATATTTACAAAATAATCCCAGGTCTACCTAATTAGGAAACCTTCCCTTGCGAGCAGTCCTCCTCTATGGGATCGAACCCAGAGCTGAGGAGCCTGGCCAATTAGACCCCAAAACAACCACAGCCACCAGGCGCCCCCCTGCGCATGCCACCCTCATAGCTGTGTGACTTGAGGTTGGTTAAGTGCCTGCGTGCGCATAAAGACCTAAATTTGCGTACGTAATTTGCGAATTTAGAAAGTTAATAAGCTTCATCCTCGATTCCACTTGCATTGTTGTGCGGCACGTCTCTCAGGAAATTGAATCGGGTCCAGACAGTATGAGCTAATGGGAATCCCCCCGTATCACAAACAGCAGTGAGAGAGGCATTTCCTGAGATGAGCAAAGTGATCAAATCCAAGCCCTGGAAATAATGAACAGATTAATAATCAAACCGATGCATATATCTCATACTAGAATTTATTCAATTTCATTTGTATTTACATTTAAACCCTGTATTCATTGAACTCCTGACATGCTTGTATTGCCCTAGTTATTGAATAGCTTTTAAAAATCAATCAAAAATAGAACTTCATTAAATTCGATGTCAAGCTTATTGCTTTATAGACAGAATAATGAGTAACCTGTCCCAGCGATAACTGGGGGAAGGACAGAGAAATACCCCAACAGGTTTGCAATCTGTGATAGGTTGATAGTAATACACAACCAGAAGTCAGTTCAAGTTTTCATTTCATCGAACTGGTGCTGTCAGTGGGAAAGCAATCACAGGGAGCACAAACTCTTCCATCATTCCCTTAAGGATTAATAGGATCACTTTCTTTTTATCTATTTAGTTATAGATTTCTATCTATTACTGTCATTGAGCTGATCTGTACACCTGGAGCTCTGTACTCACCATATAGCTGTGGTTTACAGGGCTGTGCTTTAGCCTTTCTCCTTTACACCTGTGTGTTTTTTAAAGCTCTCAGGTGAACAACACCGAAATCCCCTAGCCACAAAGCTCCATGGTATCCTTCTTTACGGCACTCCCATAGTTCATCTTGTCTCTGGTCTCTCGGGCCCCTTCCCTCCTCCCTCTGATCACCTGGTTTTATGGCACCGTGGGGGGAAAAGCAGCTATTCCCTAGCCTCTCACTCTGGTTTCAAAGAGCAAGGGGCAGAGCCACTGGAGCCCGATAAAGAAAATTAAAAGGGGGAAAAAGGATGATGAGCAAAAGGCAGGGAATTCGAAGTCTGAAGAAAGAATGATACGACTTAGATAGGAGTGGGATGTTTAGTAAATGCAGAGCGATGTGTGATGGAAGTCATGAGAGTGAAAACTGTCTGAGCTAAAAGACTGCGACGTAATGTTTTTTAATCTGTGTGCTAGGAGTCGACTGATTATCCGCCTGGCTGATTATTGAACCCAGTATTCAGCGTTTTAATATTCATCAGTATTTATTTTTTTCCAATATCCGATAAAATTAATTAATTTCAACTCTGCTTTCTGCAACACAATCTGGGGCCGCTGGACTGAGACTACTAATTGAGACTCAAATTTAAGTTTTACTAGTTGTGCTTATTTTGTTTTACCTTCTTTACTTTATTCAACTTCAGGGAGCTTTACTTATAAAACATTTCAGTGAACTTAATGAGAAATGCTGCTGGGAGCTCAAACTCTGCTTTACTGCTTTGTCAGTTGTGACACCGAAAAGATCGCCAGGCATCTTTATGTACATTTACATATAATTAAGAAAATTAAACCAAAGAGAGCTGTTCAAAGCCCAGTTCTTAAATTTCTTATTTTTCAGTTTGCAGAAGCTGGAGTAGTAAAACGCAGTGGTTCAACAGTTAGCGAGACCTGGAGTCGGTTTCATAAAGGTGTTTCAGAGTGGTCTGCAGTGTTAGACCAGTCGCACTTATCTTCTTAGATTAGTCTAATCCAAGTTGGACAGTTGCACAGAAATAAAGTCTGGCTTTTTTCAGTAGGAGTGTCAGTAGGAGAGATTAGTGACATGTTTGGCGAGTTTGGTTATTTTTAATTTTGGTTTCAACAATACAAAAAAGACAAAAGACATAAAAGTGCATGTGTGTTTGGTCCGTGATTCGGCTACATGACAGACTGTAAATGAGCCCCGGGCGTCGCAACACCTCAAGCTGTCACGTGTATCACAAAACAAACGTTTAGTTAATGTTAGATCTTACCAGGTGGCGTCCTAGTCTATGGATAAGATGTTAAAGATTGTCACAGAGGTCGTCTGATCGTTATGAAACCGACAGTTTTCACACATAGGTGTTTATTCAGGGAACTGAGCCCCTTCTCCCATAGGACCCCATTCAAACAGAAGAGCCTCTGGTCTCCCTTCGAAGACCCCAAGGCCGCGACGTGTTTACACCCAGAGATTGGAATCTTTTTCATCTCTTCACCTTTTGCCTGGACTTGAAATGTTCTAAGACCTTTGTTACCATGGTAACAGCCAAAAAACTAGCCAGTGAGTTTAATAATGTTATGGCGTGAGACATGAGAAAATAAACCCTTTTTAGAAAGCATGGTAAACTCCTGGAAACATAGACAGCTGAGCAGACAATTGCCTAGACAAAGGTAACTATTCTGTTATGGTAGGTGTCTTAAATACTGCCTAAATGAACGTTTTAAATACTGTACCTGACAAATATCTTGAAACTGTTAAAATTGTCCCTGAAATTAGACTGAGGTGTTTGAAGTGGTGGAAGTTTGAAAAAGTCTTAATTTGAGCAAATTTGAAAGCAACGTCATCCTACTTAAGATGTTTGTGCAACAGACACATGTAGACATTTCTCTAAAAATCTGAAATGAGTTAAATCTAAGCATTAGTCAGAGTCGATCTCGAGCTTGAGAGTGAAGAAAAAAAAAAGATCCACTGAGGTTTGAGACAATGATGACTGCATGGTGAGAGCAGTGACCCTTTAATGCATTTGGTTGTTATCCGTTTTTATGTCTTCATGTCTCCAGGTCGCGCTCAGTGGGGGGTCTTGGCAGGATCTGGGCTAATAGTTGCTCCCAGAACCGTCTCCAGGAACCTCGTGGACGTCACAGACTCTCCACCGTCATCCAACCACTGCGTCAGAATGCTGGGGAGGTGGTGGACCTCACTGTCGATGAAGATGGTAAGAATTAACGTGGGAATATTCCAAGTTCAAGTGTGACTTTACCAAAGCCAACCAACAGCACCCGTTCATGTGGGGTATTTCTAACCGTTTACAATGGAAAAGAGTATTTGTTTAGATTTGTTTAGCACCCAGATAGTGTACTTTTACTTTCTTTAAAAGCTACTAGCTTTGTAACCTCAGGACTTTGTGCACCTTTAGTCCAACGTCCGTCTTTTTATCAGCACGCGCCCGTGACTGATAGCAAAGTAGCAGTCCACTAAGTATTTGCATTACTTAGAAGAATGAGGGGAAATTAATTTGTGAATATGAAAAGCAGATGGAGTGCACACATTGGAATGCTAATAAGGCCTGTTCTTGTCGGCTGCTAAGCCTCTGCAGACAAACACACACATGCTACAGTCCACACAAGGATTATTTTCCTCCACTCAGTGTCCACTTGGATTTCATTTGGTCACACAAACTGTGAAAATGATCCTTTTTAATTTGACAACTAATTGACTGCACAACCACACAGCATGCTGTGCGCTTACATGCAGACATGTTTTCATATTAGTTTAATAATTGTAACAGAATATTGTTAATTATAAAGTAAATATGGCACCTCTGCTACATCAGTGTCTTCTTCTTTTTCACAAGCTTTTGGTTAGATTTAAACTAAGTGGTTAATGGGTAAAACTTTGTATTATTGTCATTGTCATCTTTTTAATAAATAAAATGCATTATTATCTTGTTCCTTTTTTATTATATTACGGTCGAATTTAATATTTGTATCTTTTGTTTTTACGTCTAACTTTTTTTCACCTTCTTGTCTTTCATGTTTTTATCTTTTATGTTTTGATGTATATATAATATCTTTTTGTCTTACATCTTATTATCTTGTATGTTTTTGTCTTGTAATTTTGTAATTTGGCATTTTATTTTAGGCACATTTGGGCTACGCTTGTCCTATGAAATGTGCTACTAAATAAACTTCAGCTCTTTGATCACAGCAAGTCGACATAAACTGTAGGAAGAGTCTCCTATCATTGCATCATTGTAACTTTGTAGACACATAATTAGAAATAAATATTTTTCAGTCATTCACAACATTAGCAGCCCGCCGTTTTAGGAAGATGTGTCCACCTGTCCCTTTATTAATGCATTAATTTGCTACGCTCTGCTTTTTTTTCTCCACAGATCTCTCAGTTGTGCCAACAACCTCTGGCAGCATTCACCCTCAAACAGTCAGGTCGTCCTCGTCATCATCTTCCCATCATGCCTCTACCTCAGAGCTCAACGATGCCCCAGGCCCTTCCACCAGCTGCCCAGGTTCAATACCTGAAAGTATGCACACGCAGAGGCCCAGTGGCTCTACTCGCACAGCCACAGAGGGTAAGACAGGACCTGGCGTGCCCTAACCAGCTGCTGTAGTGCATTTGATTGGTCAGATTGGCTGCTGATATTAATAAACACTACAGCAGGAAGTAAACATCCAACCATTTGTTGCATTGAGATATAAAGGTTTGAAAGTATTTGTCATTTGTTAGATCTCACCATGGGAGTTGTTGTTTATTGTCCCAGGTGCCTCATCGTGAACGCGTTTATACTAGAGATGCACCAATTGATCGGCTAGTGGCTGTTCTTAGATATATCTGATTCTGTGTCAATCAGATTTACATGCACGAGTTGCTCAACGGTTCCTGTCATACGCACAGCAGCACAGACAGTCGTACCACAACTACATACACACACACGCTAACATGTTGTTGCATGGAATTGAAATGAACCTCACACGTCTCTGCGGCCGTGGTGCCAGCCGGTTAGATCCATGAGTAATTGCACATCTGCTAGTTCACATAGCAGGAACATGTACGAGGGCACTCAGAGCACATACCTCTGCCAAATCCACAAATTCAAGCAAATGCCATATTAAAAAATTGGAGTTTAAAGCATGTGCTATAAAATATATGGCCAATGTCCTACCCTATTTTCATAAAATTCGGCCCATTAATTTTAGCATCATCCCGTGAGAGTGACAGACAGACACAATTGATTTCCACCCTCCTTGTCAGAGGTAATAATATAGGATATACTGAAATTGATTTTCACTTTGATATTATATAATATTATATATTATATATTGTATAAAATAGCTCTGTCCTGTAACTTGGAGCAGTTTTGTGCAAGTTAATTAATTGTCAGTCCTTTATTATGAGCATACAGTGGAATTTTCCATTAAAGGAAAGTTACAAAAATGTTTGTTGATGCTGAAAGAAAATCAGAATCGATCAAAGTCGGAATTGGCAGATCAGAGTTTGAAAAAATCAGAAATCACCCAAGAAAATGGCAATCGGTGCATCTCTCATTTATACTGTATTTTCCGTCATCAGATGACAGCAGACCAGGTTTGTCAGGAACAGCAGGAGAGAGTGGAGGCACGACCATGCCCAGACTGCCATCCTGCTGCCAGCAGCACTCCCCGTGTGGAGGGCCCTCTCCTGGTCACCTGTCCCTGAGCCACTCCCACTCAAGCTGCTTACAGGCTTCATCCTCCCAGCAGGCCAGCAGCACTCAGCATGGCCACGGTCACAGCCACAGCCACAGCAACACTCACCATTTCCTCCACCATGTCCATCACCCAGCACCGCAGCCCCCGGGCACGCTGCCCTTTCAGGAGCCCAGTTGCCCTGTGGAGCGACCCAGTGCTCTGCCTGCCCCGTGTGCTGGAGTCAGCAGCAGCAGCAACAGTAGTAGCAGCAGCAACACAGCCCACTACCATGACCAGGTTTGTATTTAGCAATAACATACAGACTAGTGACAACTAAGAGGACAACAGTAGGGTGTCGAGCCACCACGCTTGTGACTTGTAGGAGCTTCAGTGCTCCTACAAGCCTGTGAACTCTACTGGAGGGATGAACAGCATTTTTCCAAAATGAGCTAACTTTCTTAAATCACAATCGCATATATAAGCTTTTTAGTCAAAAGGAAAAGTCTCACAATAATATATTTGATCCGATATGGTGACCGAACACACCGTCATAAAGATTCATTGTCGCAGGAAGAGTTTGTCTCTAATATATTTGCTTTCCTCCCACAGCAAACCCTGCCAGTGGACCTCAGCAACAGCAGTGTTCGGAGCAGTGGAAACGGTGGGGCTAGTTTCCATGGCAGTACCTCTGCTTTCGATCCATGCTGCCCAGGGTCCACGTCACGGCCTCCCGCATTCGTCTCTCAGGCCACTCCTGGGCCCAGCCAGCCATCTGTAGTGGACTCGTTCAGCTCCTCCATGGTGGCTCAGCCTCAGCCGCAAACACAGCCCCAGCAGCCCTGCAGACATTACATGCACCCATCCTGTGAGTAAACCACCATGCAGCACAGGAAGTCACTGGTTTTATCAGATTTTCTTCTTGGTCAAAATTATTACTGGTCAGTTTTATGCCTCTACATTTGTTGATTTCAGGATCGGTACTAGTTTTCAGATCCTTTAATCACTAGTGTGAGAATACTCCACTACAAGAAAGCCTTACTTAAAGCTGCAGTACTATCTATATTTATATTTAGTCTTTTATTTTTGGACTGAGAGGAAAGAGCTGCAAAAGGAAGGTGTGTATTTTTAAATTCTGGCGTTTTTTTTCTCCGTGATTTCCTCTCCTGCAGCTTTAAGTAAGTCTGTCTTTATTTATTCTATATCATGTTTTTGGATTCATGTTATTGCTTCATTAATGTGTTGAATTTTACTGCTGTAGATGTTTACGGTCCACCTCATTTGTACAACTTTATACTGTTGTGTAGTTTAATCTACAGCACTGCATCATATTCTTGAAGATCATCATATGTTTGTAGCACCGCTGTCCGATGAGAACCACATACCTCTAAAAAGTCAACTTTTCATGAGCTCAGAAAAACAGGCCCGTTTTAAGCTTTGTGATAATGCATCATAGAGTTTATTTAGCTTAAGAAGAAGGATAGTTTTCTCAACCCATAAAGGGACATTCCATCCTTCAGTTCGTCACAAATATTCAAAGTTAACACATTTGAAGATGGTTTTTACTGCACAGGAAGGGGATGAAAAATTGTAATCTGAAAAGTAACTAAAGCTGCATAAAATGGAAATACTATGTAAAGTACAAGTACCTCAAATTTGTACTGAAGTACAGTAGTACTTGGTTAAATCTTTACCACTGACTGATTTGCATTCCCATACTGCCTGTAAAAATTAGTAGACAGCTGCACTCCTAAAACCCAGTGCTAATAGTAATTAACAGAGCCTGATGGTTAATGTGCCAAGAACGATGGGATCTGTGCCAGGCAGCAGTTTACTCCTGGGGTAATGGATAAATATGTTGTTTTTTTTTTTCTCTCTCTTTTTCTCTTCTATCTCAGATGGCTCCCTAGCTCGCTCACTGCATCATCAACCCTCCTCCGCCTGCCCCCATTCCCACGGGAACCCCCAGTTGACGCCTCAGCCTCCTCCACAGGGCGATTATGTCATCCCCCACAATGTCCACACCTTTCACGCACCGCTGCCATCCCACCCCTCAAGTCACGCCGTGCCCCCTGCTCCTCCCCCTCCTCTGCCTGGCCACCACCTCCCCAGTTCAAGTGCCCCACTGGCCCAGCACCTGCCTACGGACCATCAGACCCTGCCGCACCATATGCCGGCTCTGGGGGCCTCAGTGCAGAGGCTCCATCAACACGAGATGCTGCAGAGGATGGAGGTGCAGAGGCGCAGAATGATGCAGCACCCCACGTATGTATCCTGTCCTCTTTTCCGCAGGTTAATGTAAACGTTGGAGCTTTAAACCCGTCTTTGTTGAACTTATATCTTCTTTGCAGACGAGCACATGAGCGTCCGCCTCCACACCCCCACAGAATGCACCCCAACTACGGCCATGGACACCACATCCATGTGCCACAAACTATGTCTTCCCATCCTCGCCAGCCGGAGCAGAGAACAGCATGGTCAGTATCCGAAACAACTGACAGATGGCTAGTTTTACTATAGAGCTCCTTGGCTTCATGCTCAGGTCATGTGTTACAATTTAAAGATTTAGTTGAGTGTTAGTCTCAGAAGAGACTATTATCTGAAAATCTACAGAAGCTGTTATATTAAGATCAAATGATATGGATCATAAGAGGAAATGTAATTTCAAAACTCCATATGCACGCACTACATTAAAGCAGATTTGTATCTCAGTAACACAAGAGGATTTATAAAGAAAAAATATTGGGACATTAGGAACTTACTGAGTAATATTTATCTTCCGATTGTATTGAGTATTGTTGTATGTAGTTAGTGAAGAGAAAGAAGGAGAACAAAAAAGGAATGGTCATCTGTAATTCTGTATTTATGTTATGTTATTACTAAGAAAGGGGCAGGTAATATAAAAATTCCATCTTCCTGCCTTTTTTTCCGTCATGCAATGTGCATGTACTTTGAAGCTGATTCTAGAAATCGAACACTGAAATGAGTGAAATAAACTAAATCTGAATCCGAAAGGTCTAGTAGAAAAAGTTTGGATTAAATGACGCCTTGTTTTTCTGTTTTCGTCAAACAGGGAGCTTGGCATCGAGGCTGGCGTGACTGTGGCACCGTACCCTTCAGGGCACCTGCACTCCCACCTGCCCCACTACCACCCTCCCCCTAGACTGCACCACTTCCCCATCCCCTTCATGGTGAGAGTTAAACCCCGAGCACACTCGCATACATTAGCATAAATGAGAAAGAATCACTTCTATATGAAGTCTGGCTTAGATTAATGGTGCTGGCCCCTTATTTATAACATCAGTTATTTCAAGGATGGTTTGGTGAACCGCATGAATAATGTATTAGCAATTAATAGCAGCTCATCAGGCATTTCAAGTGCACACTCAACAAATACAGAAGCCTGGAGAGAAATCCTGCACAAATGTAGTCGACAGTTTCCTGTTATTGCTTCTTTTCCCCCGTGGCCACTTCCAAACACCAGTAGTCTTCTACAGTCAGCTTTCTTCTGTAGCATTTGCACATGTTCAGTCAGGTTGCTGTTTTACAAATGTTTTTAGCATAAGGACAGATTTTTGAAAGCAAGCATGTTCAGAACTAAAGGGTAGAAGAAGAGATATGACGTGAACGTCCCAACACAGTTAATTGGTTTCACTTAATATACACATGTCATCGTCTTCATTACATATTTACCATGCGGAGGCCAGAGTTTGCACTCAGAACTTTATTAAATTATCCAGACTTTGTCAAAATGTCTTTAAAACGATATATTGGCTGGTGATGCATATTATTCAGTCATAAGACAGAATAAGCTGAAAACAGTCTCACTGAATTGTTTTCTCTGAACTAAACAAAGTGTGTTGTCATGCTTTTTGTGTCTGATTCACACTGTAGCACACTGGCATATCTGAAGTGACCTACCCGCACATTCGGTACATCTCATCTAGAATGACTGGCTTTGGAAGAACCTATGAGGTAAGAAAAACGTAATACAATACAATACAAATATGAGAGCACCTTAAGTCAAGGCTTCAGTGGATCCTTAAGATGTCTTAAAAAGTCTGAAGTCCATTAATCTGAATTTAACAGGCATTAAGAAATGATTGTATTATGAAGGTATGTTTATAAAGTAACATATTTTGCTTCACTTTTAAATGTGTTTTTGGGAAAGATTTGTATTAATCACTCTATAAAAAAAAAAACGAAACCAACCAGTAACCACTAATACATCGTGTGCAGCCTGGTCAGAATTTATCTAATGTGGAATGATCTAGGACATGGGCTAACATGGCGTCTCCTCTCATCAAAAAAAAAAAGAAAAGATATTTTTAGATGCAATATGTTAAAATGGTTTCTGTTAATGTTCGTCTAACAAGGGTAATTGCAAGTTCAATGAGATCTGACTCAAGAAGAGTGCATTTAGTGATTGGGTGAAGCCTGTTTAAAAATAAACGATTTGAAGTCCGCAGCACCTTGTGCATGAAAATAATACAATTCTAAAGGCACAAGATTCACATTGGGAAGTCTGAAAAATATGAGGCAGCCACAAAAAGCCACCAGTAAACATCTAAACATCTGCTGTCAGTACTGTTTGGAATCGTCAACGACCGGCTCTCTCACTCATTCATTATGATCTTAAAGTCTTACATTTAGAGGTTCAATATGGAAGATTTGCATGTGCTTAAGTTCGCATTGGAGTCTGTGTTGCTCTGGGAGTCTGTTGACAGTAGCTGACTGCGTTTCTAAGCTGCACATGGCTGCAGCTGTAGAGAAGCAGAAGAGACACAATCAAGAACATAAGGATTTTCAATGAAAATCTGACCTGAATGCTCTACATAGAAATCAGTGTTTTGTGGCCGTCATCACGAATGTAGGCAACCAAGACAGTCATTCGCTTTGTAATGGAGTTTGCGGACGTCAAAATGACCCGCTCCGAGCACAAAACCGACTCCTACGCAAATTTCACGCATTGAAACTTTAACTTGTTGAAACCTGCAGAAACTAGCGGTTCATTCAGTGACAGAGCCTTCATTCTTCATTCAATTCAGTAGGTATTCATAACCCTAATGTCTCTTTTAAAAGGAGGCAGTGGATTCACACTTGTATTCAGTCAAATCCCAAATATTGTCGTGCCGCAGTGTTATGTGACCAGTGCGTTTGGGGAAAACAAGGTTAATTCACTGAATTACATTAGTGAGCGTGGATTGAAAAGCCAAGCCTTTGTTGGCTAAAGAAAACAAAACAAAGCAGAGGCACAGTGTGCAGCCGCTTTGTACAATAAATTGCTTTCCGTGCGCACGTCTATCAGTCCCATGATGGTTTGTTTGCACTACTTCCATACAGGACCTGCTGCATTTAGAGGAACGACTGGGGACTGTGAACCGAGGAGCCTCTCAGGGAACCATAGAGAGGTGCACTTACCCACACAAGTACAAAAAGGTAAGGAGAGCAGTGTATGAGAATGTGTACCTGTGTTCATACTGTTAAATGGAGTTTGTAGATACTTGTATGGAGTTGTGCATGTCTGTTACAGTTTATTCTGGGACAGAGTGCGCAGTGGTCTTTTGTGCTCGTTTCAAACGTCTGATGTTTTGACAGCATTTAGAAAAATACTGTAGTGTCTTTTACCAGAGATTGCAGCTGTGAAGACAATGTTGGGGAAAAGTTTCCTTAGCGGTTTCCAAATGTATCTAAATAAGCAATCTAACACCCTGCCACCCAATACAGAAGGTGTTGGAGAGAGACATTGACCAACAGTTAACCCCTGAAGCTTGGGCATCTATTGGGAAAAATATGCACGCAACCCCAGAATCGGTGAGAAATAAACGAACAAATCAATTTGGAACATGTCTCTGCTCACATGTACAGTAGATGTTAGCGTTAGTCTTGGGGGCCAGGGAATTCGGCTTTAGAATAACTTTGATTTGTTTAGCTTAGAGACAATAGTTAGAAAGTTTTTTCTGTTTTCAAGACAAAATGACCATTCTCTCTGTCCCCAAAGGAATTTAATGTTTTTGTTGACATGTTTGTTTTAAACATAGTTACCTCTCAATAAGCAGTATTCTATTTATTATACAAACGTAAGAAGTATTTGTAATGTTACCACAGTTTCAGTTGAGCAGCTTTATGTGTCGAGTTAGTATAAGTGACTATGCTGTAAATTTGCTAAGGCACCTGCTAATTGACGCCCCATATCAAGAGTCGCGTTTCCGATGTTTCTCCCAAACAGAGAAAGCTGCATGGTAAGCAAGACGAAGACGAGGGGGCAGATGAAGACACAGAAGAAAAATGCACCATCTGTCTGTCAATCCTGGAGGAGGGGGAGGATGTCAGGTAAACGCACCTCCTGGGTGTTTGCCAGGTTTTTTGGCTCACAGTTACGAGTGTGTTCAATTATGCTTTCGGGGGCGTGTCTGTGAACCTGTGAACGCACACGTGGGATGTCGGGTGTAGCTGTTGTATTTTGCCACCATCTCTTGAGATATTTTTTTTAAAAGCCCAGCGGTATAGCAATAAGCAGAAAACCCCAGAGTGCCTAAAATTACGGCCCTCGTGGAGCCGCTTTTTGGCACTGACTCAGGTTTTTTTTAAGAGGATTTTCTGCCCTCTGTTGGTATCAAAGGAATGAATGCCAATGTTTTTCTTTCACGTCAGGAAACATAGATCTTTGTTGTAACCGTAACACACCATATAGGTTTAAATTCTTCAGGTTTTATGGGCGTAAACGGGTAAAGACAAGAATAGAAGTTTGTTTCTATATATTGTTTTTAAACGTGTTAATCTTTCATTATGTTTTTTTTTAATATGCAGATGTTATTCATGCCTCACGCTGAATCGTTAATGCAGAAGGTGTCTCTTCACTTGCCAAATACAAATAAGTTCCAAAAAATGTCATCTTAATTTATTGATTATTCATGATGTTAATCTTCTCCTTTTTTTCTGTCCACATTAACTCAAAACAAAACATGACATATAGTTTTCTTTAATAAATCCAGACGCTGTGTATGTGCAATATTAACAAGCAGCAATAATAACAAAAGATCAGCACTTGCGACGGTGTCGCTGCGCATTATGTTTTGAAAAATTAAAAAGATTTTAAATAAAATAAGACCACCGCTCTTAGGCAGCGACTAGAGAAACCGATTCGACAAGCAAACGGGTTGCATTTCCAATTTTTGTTGAGCAAGAAAGGTCTCAAATATTGAATTTACAGTTTAGGTGTTCACTGTGGTTGAGAGGCTGGAGGTGTTTCAGACAGGACGCAGCATCTCTCTGAGTGGTGAATAAAGATCAAAGGGCTCTTTTAAGTGAGATACTAGAGCTGCAAATGAATGGATCCACAATGAAATGCAATTATATAACCGCAAATGGCTCCAGTTTAAAAGTATTTTGGATTCAGTGACACTGAGCAGAGAGAGGTAGTTTTTTTTTTTTTTTCCCCCATACTGCTTCTGCTTTTATTTTGAGTCACAAAATGATCCGTTATCTGTGCACTTCCTTGATGATCAAGCAAGTCGACTCAAATTGCAATCGCAATATTTCCCACAATAACTTTTTTCACAGACTCGCGCAGCTCTACTAAAATGTTCGAATGGCCCCCCATAAGATCGTAAACAAATTACAGGGATGGTCAGCGCTGTGATATGATAAAGATTCAGCTGTTGATTTGAGCGACACCGGGACGCATGTTTGCGCTCGGGCTAAAGCTGCCGCACTCTATGCATGTTTGCTGATACGAGTTTCATTGAAATGTAATATTGCGTTTCAGCCTTTCCTCACCCGCGTTCTCTCTCCGTCTCCCCCTCCAGACGCCTACCATGTATGCACCTCTTCCATCAGCTGTGTGTGGATCAGTGGCTCCTCACCAATAAGAAGTGCCCCATCTGCAGAGTGGACATTGAGGCGCAGTTGTCTGCTGAGAGTTGATGCTGTTTTTCTAACAACCCTTTTGTTGAAATTTATTTTGACATCATATTAATTTTCTCTTCAGTACTGCAGTCAACCAAAGATGGCATGAATTACCTGCGCAGCTCTACTATGAGAAAATATAAAACAAAAACAACAAAAAAAAAAAAAAAAAACATCTGACAAAAAAGCATTGAGCCTAGAGTGCCAGCTATCACATATTACTACAACGGCTAGAATTCTCCATTAAGGGTTTAAGATTTTATTGTATTTATAAAGCTTTTATGTAGCTTTTGATTGTTTCCTCAAGTGTCATTTTTGTTTTGTTTTTCTGCATGTTTCCTTGCAATGCATTTCTTTGCACATATAACGTGGGCTTAACACGGCCTAACAACTTGCAGGTGAGGATAGCTGCTCTAGTAAAGATGCATTTCTGTAAACCTAATGCCTTGCTTTACTAGAATAGAATGTCGACCTCCAGTTAAAAAAAAACATTGCAGGATTCATTTTACCAATCATTGTATTGATTAGTTTATGTTTAGAAGATGTGGATTGTTAGTGAAAGATGTTTTTTAAGTAAATCAAGACATTCCTAACTAGGGAAATATGTTAACAGATCAGCTGCTGTATTAGTGCACACCCAGTATTTCTAGAGTGGAAATAAACTCCAATGTTCACCTCACTCCCAGCTTCGCTACAGTGTCACCTCCCTCTAGCACCTTCATTCGATTAAACACCGTTAACGCCGTCATCTGATGTATTTTAGAGAACAAGAAAAGGAATGTCGCATCTCTCTCTCTCTCTCTCTCTCTCTCTCTGGACTGTTGTTTCCGAAACGAGCGATTGTTGGGATCTGCCGTGAATCGTTGTCGGGGGGGGGGGTTTCGTTCCTGCGGACGGGCTCTGCGATGGTTCACAAGGTGATCTCAGGCCAAAGTGTGTTCCAGTTTTCACATGAGCCTGCAGCAGCAGCCTGGGATCGTTTTGTCATTCGGCTGCTGTTTAAATTTGACTCCTGTTTGTGTGTTCAGATTGAAATACGCAGCTCAATTTGGGATTACTATTTACTCTTTGCTCTCACTCTTCTGACTGTTTTATCCACCCTGCCTTTTGTCTCTCTGTAGTTGAGCAGCAGTGTTCAGTTTTGCTGCGGAAAGAAAAACACTAATACTGTTGAACTAACTCACTCGCATAGACTTGCACAAGAGAGAAAATGGTAGGAGAGTAGTAGTCAATATGACAGTGCGCTGAGGCCATGTATTTCCACTCTGATGAATATTAAAAAGAAAAGGAAAAAAAAAAAAGAAGATATTTTGAATGGAGTGTTGAAATGCAGTACTTAAAGCAGGTATCCATGCATTCATTGACTTAAAGGCACCAGGATCATATTCTGTGGGATTTATATTAGTTTTAAAAAATAATATTAATAAACTTGGATAACTCTTAATTGAGTCTTTTCCTTGGTGTCCTCTGTGAAATTTTTTATTTTATTTTTTTTTTTGCTTATTGAAGACACTCGTTTAATAAATGTCTTTAAAAATGGGCGATCAAACTATAAACGCTGTCTTTTAACAACATCAGTCCCGTCTTAAAACTGGGAGACGTCCATGTCCATATAACATGAAATGTAGTCATCAGATGGCACAGTTTAAGTTGCTGTTTCCATGAATTTATTTCACTGTTAAAAACAGTTTGTTCTGCAGCAAGAGCATATAAACCACTATACACACACACACACAAAATAAAGATAGAGGCCATTAGTGTGAGTTTTGACCAGTGTCATCTTTCTCATAATTACAAGTGCGTATTTGGTGTTTAATGAGGAAGTGGATTTGCGTTTCCTGGATCTTCTGCATCCATGCCACAGAGGCTTAAAGGAGAAATCTACCAGTAGTTTACAAGAGAAAATGCAAAAATCAGAGAAAAGTCTGAAAAACTTGAAAAGCATGTTTGCAGAGATGTATTTGTGTCATCTATCCCGACCTTTCACACGTACTTGTGTTTACAGAGCTGAGAAATGTGAACGATTTGATGTTTAGACTATCTCTAACCTGTTGTTGAATTGGAGGAGTTATCCTGAAGTCTACATCGTTCTCGTTTTTACCTGAAAAAGATGAATGATTGGATTAAAAAGTAGTGGCTCTCACAGCTGGTAAAATATGACGCGTAGCCACAAGAAAGCTGAGTGAGTAAACATCACTGAAGCTATGACAATAATAATAAAATGGAGATAAGTAGATTTAAGCGGAAAAGCCTCAGGTGCAATACATGTAAGGGTTTACAGTCGGAGAATAACATGATGGAAGCAGAGAATGAACAGTGGAACAGAGAATGTCAGTGGAAGCTTTGAACGCTGCGTTTAACATAACGCGCAGTGCCTTTTCCAGCCACGAGGTGGAAGTAAACCACCGAGAATTCCCCAGAGGAAGCATAAAGGACACGTTTTAAAAGTCCAGACATAATGTTTACCGCCATTTGATTCAGAGGAAAGGATTTGAAGGCACTCGTACATTAATAGGGCAACCTGCGTTAAAAGAGTCATTTTAAAGACTGAGGGGAAAACAAAAGACTTTGTGTACATAATAAAATACGGTGAATGGATTTAATTTCCATATTTTTATTCCTTGCAGAGGAGAGCTTTTTAAAAGCAGCGTTTATAACATTTAGTAGGAAAACAGCCACATTACTGCTTTCAGTGAACAATATGATTATCCAGAAGTTACATCGGATGAGTTCATTCAGATTTCTGCTTTACTTTTGTGGGTTCTGTGTTTTTTCTTTTAATGGCTGTGGCACGGAAACATCAGGGAGTAAACAAACACCAGACTTAGCATCGGTTGTTTGAGGGGCTCTCTTAAAATAAAAGAAAACAGAATCAAAGAAAGGGATAAAATATACAACAGTACATGCTTTATTAAAAGACTCATCTACTGGTCTATATTGCACAAGGATGTTTTCAATCATCCAAGATCAAACTATATTTGATGATGCAGAAGATCTATGACAGGAGTCCCAGCTTTTTTTATTTTTTTTTTTTTTTGTTTTTTTTTTTTTTTTTTTTTTTTTTTTTTTTTTTTTACAAATGAGGGCATAATGCTGTTATTTGACTGGAAAACAAAAAAAAAAAACAAAGGAATGTGTAAGTAATGCAACTGCAGTGCAAAGGATGTGCAGAAACAACAGAGCCAAAGCAAAAGGACCTCTTTGCAGTGCCACAGAAAACCGTCAAGAACCGGAAAACAACCTCAGCACTTGACAAAACAAAAGTGCATCCACCCCCGTGTGTCTGTGATAACCGTGATTATCTGTCTGAAAACGATGCAGCCCCGTGAGCATCAGAGCAAAAGAAAAACAAAAAAAAAAACAGAAAATGAAGATCCTTCAGAGAAAATAATAAAAAAAAATTTACTTAAATTCTAGCCAACGACAGGCAAACTCCTACATATGAACACATATACAGAATTAGACCTAAAAAAAAAAATATGCCTGTTTAATAATAACTTCATGTAAACAAATCATTGTCTTCAGTAACTAGGCTTATTGCTAGCTTGGCAATCTTCATAGGCTTGAATGACTGGCTGTGGTTTGAACAAGTGACGATGTCTGTGTCCAAGGTAGTACCTGTACCAATAAAGTGCTAATACACCACAGACAGTATGCTCAGGTTACAGTACACATGGCCTCTAATCTGTGTCGAAAAATTAAAAAAAAATGGTGATAAAACAACAAAAACAAACATGGAGGTGGCTTTCCAGGCGATTTCACCTCCCGACTTTGTTTAGAACAGACCTAATAAAACATACATCGCTTTGGTTTTTAAAATCATTTAAAATTACAGTGTGTTTGTTTTTTTTTGGTTTTTTTTTTTTTGAATGTCCATTGCATGTGCGTCATGCACAGTTTTGCATTCAAATAAATATCCCTAGTAAAACAGCAGTCAGATAAATGATGAGATGGTGATATTCAGGAAAATTCATGAAAATTCATCTTAAAAATGACACGATGAGCCGAAAATCGCAGCCTGGTCCCACAGATTAAGCATACTTCATTCCAGCGCTTCAAAAGTGTTTGAGCTCCAAACCTCAGCAAGGTGGAAAAAAAAAAATGACAGTAAGGAGAACACAGAAAGCTATAAATACAATAAATAGTTTTGTTCAGTACTCAAAGGGGCTGCGGAGGGAAGCAGACCCCGGGGTCAAACAGTCTTCTTGCAGAGCCTCATTCAAGTCCGACGGTCTTTTGGTCTGGTTGTAACCGACTGTTACATTCATGTACAACAAGGCAGTAGTCGAAGGAAGTGTGGCGTTTCTCTCCTGAAGAAACGTCGCGGCGTTTCTCTCTCTGACCGTGAGCTTCGTCTCGTCCCGAAGAGACGCGGCAGACTCGTCTCGCTGCGTTGTAAACTCAGCTCCTAGATCTTGGTGACGTAGTTATTGGGGAAAAGTCCCTGCTTCCCGCGGAGTCGCCCCGTCCACCACCCGGACGCATCTGCAATTCAACAGAAATGACTGGATTGAAATCCCAATTTCAGACTGCAGTGTTTGTCAAATATGAATTAACGTCACTAAGCTGCCACGAAAAGGAGAAAAAAAAAGAGTTGTTATAGTATATTGCTGTTTTTATGTCATTAAGTTTGTTTTTTCATTTCGGTTCAGTTTTCAAGTGCAAACGTATTTTCGTTTTGAGGAATCAACCAGTTTTAGTATCGTTCTGAGTTTAGTTTTTCAGGTATTATGAAGAAAGCCTTGATTTCAAGAAGGCGAAGAAGATTGTATGAAAGAAGCATCAGATGTGATTTACAAAACCATTGTTTATTAAAAGTATTGTGCAAATCCATTTTATTCTTGTACACCATGAACTAAATGAAGCCGATTCCACCCGCAGTACCATTTCACTGTAGTTTTTACTTAGTTTTCGTGTGCTTGATGTTGTCATGTGTCTCACCCTCTTTGATGACGTCGATAATGTCATCAGCGTTGAAGCTGAGCTCGTCTGTGTCCTGAGCGTCGTAGGCGTACAGAGCTTTGCACTGGGGCACCTGGGGTTTGGGTTTGGGTGCGGGTTTGGGTCGTCCTCCTCCCGGCGTCGGCCTGCTGGCTGATGGTCTGTGGGCTCTGAGGCGTCAAGAGAGAGAAAGGAAAATCCACGCGACTGTTACGGCGATGCGCTTCGAGAGGCTCCTACAGTACATGGATCATTTCTCTGTGCTGCAGTGGGTGTAAAGGTAAACTCAAAAGTACTCATCGGTTTTGTTTTTGAATTGGATTTAGATTTTAGATTTAGAATAGACATAATAAATAATAAGTAAGGAAACAAAACAAGAATAACCTATAAATGCAAATTCTCAATATATAAATACAGAAATATCATGTCCACGACATTTCATGTCCAAAAAGGAGCAGGAAAAGTACAAATCTATATCGTCCCATCCCTTTTCCCCCCTTTCCCTCT
>JAPQRN010000018.1:26608785-26621857 GCA_037367275.1 Coranthus polyacanthus | reverse complement strand
ACGACATTTCATGTCCAAAAAGGAGCAGGAAAAGTACAAATCTATATCGTCCCATCCCTTTTCCCCCCTTTCCCTCTTTTCCCTCTGATATAACAGCATCAGAATATCATGCATAATTACCATCTTGTCACTGATTGTTTAGATGTTTAAAAAAATCTAATCAATGCATAAAGAATACAGATCACAATGCTTGTTTGTGCTGTTCACGAGGCTTCCTGTTTAACAGGATGTAGTTGTTCACACATCAGCCACAAGATGGTGATCTAGTACATGCTGTATGTTCGTATTGATCCAAACGTCCGTGTTATGTTTCAAACCTCAGTTTATCCTTCAGGTGCTGCAGTTAAGGCTGCAGAAAATAGAAAGTCCTTTGTGTAAACTGTATGTTCAGATGTTTCATTTCAAAGTCAGCAGCAGAGGCGATCAGCAGGGATTCTTTTATTACAAAACTCCTTTTAAGGATCTTTCATTTCACAAATGGAAGATCAATCACTACGTTAAACCGTAAAAGAATTCCCAATAGATGTATATGAAACTGAGCAGCAGCAGAAGATGAAATATTAGTTGCAGAAGAAGCATCAAAACCTGCTGCTAAAAGCTTTTCTATGACTTAACCACCACCAAAACACTGCAAACACTCCAACTCACATTCCTCCATTTGAAGCTGGTCGTCTGTCTCCATGACTAAAAAAGAATAGATTGTCCAAATTATGCTAAATTACAGATACACACAGTGTGTGGGTTTGTCTTTGGTGTCTGTGTGGATATAAAAATGTGTAACACACTGTACCCTGTCTGTTTATGTGTTGTGTTTTACTTTGTAGACCACTGTATGTGAAGTGCGGGTCATGCGTTTGTGCCGGTTTCTCACCCAGCAGCTCCTTGTTCTGGGACTCTCAGACAGTCCAGGTTTGGTTGCGGTCGGTTGCTGTTTCGTTCCTTCTGCTGGTTGATGTTGCTCGGCAGGAAGGGCCGCGTTGCGTTGCTGGATGAGGGATGCCTTTGGTTGTGATGGTGTGAGGAGTTCCTCTGATTGGCTACATGGTTGGTGTTTTTAAGTCCACCATTCTGGTGAGCAACTGCAAGAGGAAAACTAAATGTGAGGATTTGGGTTTTGCTGCATTTTGTTCTGACACGATTGCGCGACAAGTCATTCAAATCCTGTGAGATAGGTAACTGCTGTACCTGGGGGTCCCGGTGCAGCCCGGGTGGGCTGTGTTCTGGACGCGTTGCTGCGACCCTGAGTGAAGCTCTTCCTAGTGGGACCTAAGGATGAGATTGTCAGGAAATGAGCAAACAAAATGCAAAGTAAAAAGGAGAGGATACAATGATCAGGAATCTAATAACAGAGAGGAGCGTGGACAGTTTATGTTCTGAGCCTTATCTTGATCCAGTCATTTCTGTGACAGTCCACAGTCAAGTCTGATGTCCTAAATGTTAACACCTACACAATAATACTACAAAGTCAGCATGTTTAAGTTTGTTACGCTGCTGTACTTGTGTTTCAATCGTTACAGTATAAAACAATATACATTAGGTAGGTAGGTAGGTACTTTATTGATCCCGAGGGAAATTTAAGCAGCTTAAATCCCATTAAATGGGATTTAAGCTGCTTTTGAAACAAAACTAACGAACATGCCATCATTAGTCTTTCCAGTCAATGATGAGTCATTACTTCAAGTAGTGAGTCATCAGTTAAAGTCCAGCTGCAGTTTTTCTGTCTGACGTCATTCGACTCCTGATGTCACTCTGTCATGTGACCACACCTGTTGCCGCCTCTGCTCACCGTAAAAAGCGGGTTATTCCTGAACTTCTGAATTTTGCCTGCTCATACTCACGCGTGTTCTTGGGAAGCCCGGGCCCAACGCTGACCTGCAGAGATTTGCTGGAAGGCTTCAGAACAGGCATGTCTCCCTGACCCTGCAGAAACACGACCTGCCGGGAGCCGCCTCCACTCAAGAAGCCCCAGTTCTCCTTCTTCAACTTCATCTCCAGTCTGAGGACGATACAGATCAAAGTTTGGTGCTGCTTGAGCCAACTTTATGTTGTATTTATTGGAGGGTACCGGTTCCTGTGACTTCATGAGGACATTTTTCTAAAGCTGAACTTGCTCCACTAGTCTGACTTTTATTTCACATTTCTTAGTTTCGTAGGGCTATAAATATGGATGCGTATATTTTTTTTTAATCTGTCTGAGCTGATGAATTCATACTTCATAATGGCCAGTTGTATATCGTTTGAACACTGGCACGTGTTTACTTACGTGTTACTAAACTTGAGTGGTAGCTTCCTCTGTGTCTTTTCTTCAAACCTGCGGGCCAGTAAGCTGATGAACTCCGTCTTGAAGACGCACTCCAGCAGGCTGTCATACTCCTGCTCATGCAGGATCATGAAATCATCCTGCATTGTGCTGAAAAACACAAACGCCAGACATCAGATGTGACAATGAAACCAATATCACGTGAAGGCTTACATTTATGAGATGTTTCTTTTGTTTTTGTGAATGCAGTCTGCACCTTTACTGCACTACTTCAGTGGAAGTTAAGATGGAGAGCGGGAATCAGATTCCACATTTGCATAGAAACAGAGAGCCACATAAAGCAGCTCACATCTGAAGCGAGAAGACAGCTTGTGCCCGTAACCCACACAAAGATACTTTGTTCTTCCCAGTGAAGTGGAGTTTTTCTCTGATGAGCTTTTTACAACTCCTGCTTTCGCTCATTGCGCCACCTGGTCCGTATTACCCCACTGACTCAAAGCCACATGCTCGCACCAACAACTCTGTGATTTCTACCTCTGAAGCCAGTTATACCGTCTACATCAACAACAAAGTCCCCACATGCCACTCAGTTCCTTTTAATTCTACCGTCTTTATAATAAACTAGTCCTTTCATTAGCGTATATTATTTCAGCAACATTTCCGAGATGTGGACCATCCCGTTCTCTATCTCTTTGTCTGACCTGCACGCACAAAGGAGCAGGCGGACACAAAGACGTAGTTTTAATAAACTCCACATGTTTTCGGTGTCCCTTGTGTGACATTTAAAGAAACATGGGAACTTGTGTAATTCGAAATCCAGACTGTGGCTTTGAAGAAGATTCATGACTTTCTGTAAATGTCTGTAGTTTTCGTACATGTGGGCCCCTGCTGCATGTTCAGCCGCAGCACACATATGGCGTATTGTTTTGGAAACAACTCATTACTTACTGGTACTGTCCTAGTACAAGCTGTTTTTGTCATGTTCGGGTATGTGGTGTTGGGATGGGTGTATTAATGTACTGCACAGTTATCAGCACTCAGGCGAGCTCCGTGTAGGAAATGTTAAAAAAAAAAAAAGGAAAAAGGAAAAGTAATTTATACAAATGATTCCCAAACAGTGGTATGTGAACCTCAGGGGGACTTTCTGCAGTTACTAGACGATACTTGTAAAGAAGATTGGATAAAAAAAATCTAATATAAATCTTCTTTTTAGGAGGAAAACGTAGGAAGACGTTGAAATAGTTTCCAAAATGCAATGTGTTTCATAGAGCAAGCTAAAAGTAACTAAGAAGATAAATGCTAAAAAGGGTTAAGCTGGTTGTTCCAAGTGTAAGCTAACATACATAATCAAATACTTAACCAGCTAAATATAACCCATGAATAAATAACTCAAATCGTAGGTTAACGATTGCAGCTGTTTTGCATGAAAAAACCCCCAGACATTTACACATTTATCAGTGTGAAAAAAAAACAAGTTTATAGTTCACATTAGCTTCATTTAGCTGAACTTGAGCTCATCTGATTGAAAAACCACTGTTTTACACTCATCTAGTGCAGGAAGGTCACATTCGACATTTACTACAGAATGACATACATTTGTATTTGGTGGCGACTCTGCGCGAGTGATGCTCTGGAACATCCGAGTAAGATTATTTTACTCAGAGGTGTAAGTTGATGAGCACAGAGCTGTGTGCAGAGTCCAGGTCAGCCTCCGTTATAAGGTGCGCTATTTGTGGTGGGACAGACTTGAAGACGTGAATGACTGGACGGAGAAATCTAACGAGATCTGACTTTCGTACCGCAAAGCTACATTTATCGTTCATTTAACATGCATGTGCAGACCAAATAGCACGTATGTCACATCAGTACGTTTAAGAGAAACACGGTTCATACCTGAGGGACACCGCTAAGATTTTCTCCACATCAATCCGCCTCTTCAGCACCTCTGTCACCTGCCCTTTCTCTGGTCCCTGTTTCACTTTTTCTCTCCCAATCAGGTACACAGACTTTGGCGTCAGGATCAAGTCCCTCTTAATCCCCTGAACGGGAAAAAAAAAGGAAAAAAAAAACAAAAACACAACAGATATAAATACTTTGTCAGCTGATGAGCCAAAGCATCAGGCTGCAGACCGGAGATTTACCTTGAACCGACGATCGTACTTTGTAACTTTGTCTGCAAAGTCAATCTTTTCTCTCTTGCCCAGAAATTGCCGGAGCTCAGGCCTGTCATCCATACCCAGGTAGTCACCCACGAAGTTCCTGTTGAGGCTGTGTCGCCGCCTCTCCTTCCGATTCAGCAGCAGGTCAGAGGCTGGACAGATCCACAGAGAATCAGAGTAAGACGTGGAGACACCAGCCGATAGACAGGTCGGAAAAGATGCCAAAACGTTCCCTGACTCACCTTCCTCCCTCATCTGGACATACTTCTTGCGGGCCACATACTTCCTCCAGGCTTTTTGGATCGTCCTAGCGTAGCCATCAAACTTGCGTTCCCTTGTTTCTTCCAGCAGAAAGAGCTGTGAACACAAACAATGAGAAAGAGAACAATATAAGAGACAGACATAGCTCAGTGCACAAACCCAAACACAGACACACCTAAGTACACTGAATGGAAGGAATGACTGCACATACATACTGAACATACCTGAGTACAGTTGAATACACAAAGCTGCTGTCTACTTCACTGATAATACTTACACTTTTTACTGCCGTAGAAAGTGCACTACACAAAACACATTATTCCTGTTTCTAGGGCTTAGTTTATATCTGTTTAAAAATGGTTTAGTTTCAGTGCAGAAAATGAAAATAATGTGATAATATGTGTAGTAAAAATGTGACACAGTGATTCAAAGCAGAATAAATTAACTGGAACAAATCTAAATATATCAGATGGTTTTGAATTCAGATTTACAGTATTTATATTAGGTTAGACTGCAATTTATTTATATTCATTTATAATACAGTTATTTTTATTATTGATTAATCTGCAGTTTATTTTGATTAATCTATCATTCACATTGTCAAAACGTAGCACAAAATGCCTGTTACATCCCCACACAGTCCAAGGTCACGTATTTATTTTTGCTTCAAGCTGAAACCCAAAGATTTTAAGCTCATTATCAGATAAATCAAAGAAAACCATCAGATTCTTAGATGTGAGAAGCTTCAACCAGCAAAAGCAGGACAATTGTGCTTGAAAACTGACTAAAATGACTTACTGGTTATCAAAATAGTGTTTTTTCCCCAATTACGACTAATTGCAGCTCTTTTCTATACTGTCCGGTACAATCAATGTAATGCTTATTTAGTATTTTCTCGACTTCCTGTTCAGGGATCTCAATCTGTGCCAGCAGACCCCCACTTTTCACCAGTCTATGTCATTTCCTGACGCGCTTCTAGACACGCAATCACACTCTGTGCCCCCTCCCTCCCAGACTAAACATCCTGCCCACTGCTGTAACAGGCCTGGCATCGACGCAGCCTGGCCACAGGCCGCAGATGTGACAGAACAAAACTAAACCACAAGCAAGACCCACAATTCACAACAGATCAAACTTTAACCAGAAAAGAAGAATAATGAGTCATCCATCCACACGGTGATACCACGTAATCACCGAGGCCTCAGTGATTGCAGCAGATGGGTGATTAAACTTCCCAGGTGACAAATCCAAACACAAACAGCAGGTGTTGTTCAAGCTGATGTCATTGAGCTCAAGGAGGAAAAAGTCAAAGTCATTCGACCCCGAAAAAAGTTTATTGCACATTTATTTCTGACACGGCCTTATCAACAGAAACCTTTCGGTCTGTGCACAAATGATGATGGAGCGGTTGCTCGGCCTCTAGGATCTGCCTGAATGCAGCACTTTTAAAATGATAAGTTGATCCATCACCACTCTGGGCTTAAAATTCTCCTCCAACATCTGCCCTGGTGTCAAACAAACTTTCTTTATGACTTCCAACAGAAAAACGCTTCATTCATACAACTAATTAGCTGGTGTCAGTGTCTTATCAGAAACAGAGGCTTGTTTTGAGAAGCCTGGCAGCTCATTTCAGCGGTCCGCCCCGTGTGATATTTGCGTTTCATAAACACACCTCAATTCACTCTGGCATTGTGGGGGATGGGGGTCTTGGCAGTGTACGGCTGCAGTGAATAAGTAAAGGCATTCAGGATCAGCTGTAAGGCCCACATTAAGACTACGACGTCTGTGCTTCTGGGCACATACATCTCTGTGTTTGTGTGCGAGCTTGGTCATGAATGATGTGTACAAATGTTAATAAGAGAGAGCACAGGCTTCTCACAAGCGCTGCTTTCATTGAAAACATGAAAAAAGTAGTTATGGTGGAAAAAGACAACCCTTTACGATGTCCCCCCAACTCTGTAACCACAGCCTGTACTTGTGTTTTAGTTCCAGTGTAATATTGACTCAGTGCTGACGTGGTACAAGGGTCGGGTTAAGTCTCCTCCCCTACAACCGGGATTCAAGCATAATTTGGGACACTAATGCCCTTTTATGGTGTTCAGTGTGAAAATGGTAAGTGCTGTTTTCCCTCTGCTAACAAACAGACTTTTTGCAAACCAGCAGACATGTGCAATAACTTCTACGTCAAAACTGGCCTGTAAGTGGAGGGGCGTTGCTGCTTTGTAGTAAATTTTCCTGGAAAGCTTTCATACAGAGAAATGGTTTTACACAGACACACACGTACCGACTCAGGGGCTTTAATGAAGATCTTGGTGCGACCGAGTTGGAACTGATCCTGGTCCATGTTGACAGACCGTAAGAGATGAAGGACGCCTTGTTTCTCGTCTCCTCGCCACGTTGGCCACGACTCTTTGGTCAGGATAGCGTACCTACAGTGGTCAGCAAAAAAAAACTATTTAATATTATAATGACTGAATGAAGCACCGTGTCAGTTTACCTAACAAATAAGGCAAAAGTTGAAGAGATTACGGCTTTTTTTTTTTTCCGACAAATCATCAGTTTCATCAGTGTATCTCCTCAAAAGGCCAAAACCACATCCTGTCCATTAGTGAAGTGAACCCAACGACCCTAAGGAACGCTGTACTTCTCCCTACAGCGACACAGAACGAGCGATGCTGCTATCGTTCGAAGCCAGTCAGCGGCGAGTATGACGTCAACTGAAGTCTTCGGTGCGTTACCTGTTGAGGAACTTCCTGAAGACTCTGCGGTAGGCGTAGCCAGCACGCCTTACCCGGATGTTTTCCTTCAGACCCAGGTACTCCACTTGGTGTTTTACTCTAAAGACAAAGAGAAATGTGACACGTCTGACACGACATCCAGTCAGCATTATAGCTTTGAGTTATGTTTTTCTTTTTTTGGACGGTCTTCACACAAGAAGTGAAGTTTTGGAATATTTATTTAGTTTTGTGACTTGCGATGAAAATCCCATATTGAAATGTAATATACTGTATATATGCCCCCATATCGAGAATGACGTTTCTATATGAGGAGACGTATTATACATTGTTATTATATATTATTATCACACACACGTAGATAGAATTGTATGTATGTTGTATGTATTTATATTAAAAAAGATCTTTTTTTCTATTTCTCATCTTTTGGTGACTTGGAGTCATTACGTCTGCTGACCACTGACCTATATGAATACGAAGACTAGACACAGACAGAAAAAAATGTAAACAGAAAAGAACATCCGTATCTTTAAGAGATCATGTTTGTAAAGAGACCAAGTAGCGCCTGTGATGCTAGAAAAAACATCCTCATTTGATTTATTTTGATCTATAACCACAACTACCTTGTGGTCAGAGATATCCGCTATCAGGTTTGAGTCACACATTTTTACCGGGTCCTTTAGCGGAAGGGATAATTACATGTCATTGTATGCAAAGGAGCTGCGTTTTACTAACTTTCCCCTCAAACAAAGACCTGAGCACCACTTAGTCCACTCAGGCTTCCTGTGAAAACATTAGTTCCGGTGCTAATTAATGAGCCACCCTGCACCAAACTCACAACAGGAAGGTCATATGCTCTGAACAATACTCTGTATCAGAACATGTAGTGCCCAAGGCCTCTGACCAAGGAAGAAAGAGTGGGAAACTGAAACAAAGGGATAAATAAGGGGAACGTTTCAGACATGTCTCATGTTATTTGGTCTTCAGATGGACAAAGAGCATCCAAAAAAAAAAAAAGACCCAAAAACGTCTTCAAAATAAGTGGAGGCACAACCATGGCAGTGTCTCTGAAGAAACGGTACTGAAACTCCCATCTGTTTGACCAATAATCCCGTGTCCAACCTTTGTGTCCGGAATAGTAAGAAATGTGAATTGTTGGAGCTTTAAATGTGTGAAAGTTTAAGCTGACAGGACACACAGTCAGTCACTCACCGGCTCTCTTCCCAGTCCCTGGGCTTCTTGGTTTCATTGGGTTTGATGCAGCGGATGTAGTGCGGAGTACATTTCATCAGTGTGCTCACCAAGTCGTTGGCTTGTCTCTAAGGCCGCAGACATCAGGAAAGAGGAAAGAACCAATGATGAGATTGCGATAATGATATTTTACTTAATTTGTGGTGAACTATCGTCTCTTTGGTGACTGGGAATGCTGAAGCAAACACACATTATCCTTTCAAAGGCCTCACACTCCTGGCATACCCCGATAAGTGAGAGGGACAGGTACATAAAGACTCTGTTTGCCGAGCACATACCTTTATTTTGCTGCCTGCAGTTGTAGGTCGACCCTTTTTATCAGCGTTGAGGTTTTCTGGAAACAGTGCTCTGATGAAGGCGCTGTTAGAGGACAGAAGTGAAGGAAATTAATCAGGTCGTTTAGTGAATTAAACATAACGCTATTCACTCAAACAACTGTGACTTTATCTTCCCGTTTAATCCACTTGGCAATCATTTTTAAAAATGTTACTCTTTTAAAACCAGTGTGTGTTCGCAGTGTCTTTTGTTTGTTTTATATGCTGTCTAAAAGCACTTTAAATCACCCTGTTGATAAAACGTGCCATACATTAAAACTGTCCTGCCTAACACAGAGAAGCTGTTGTCGTTCTCACATTCACGTGTTGTGAACCTGAAAATAATGTGTAGTTTCCCTGGCAGCTTAAAACAAAAATGCAGTTAATGTTTAAAGGACCAAGGACCCTAGACAAAGGTCACTGGTTTAAATTCCTGAACCACTTGGGAAGGTCTGAGTTGGGGGTGGGTGGGAAAATGACAGATTTGTTCACACTGTACTGCATTTATACAAACGCCGCCTGTGCTGCTAAACTCACCAAGGACACCGGTGTACGTTGGAATGTTTATTTCACAACCTGCCTAGTTAAATAAAACAACGGATGAATTATTTTTCATGATACGTTGGATTATGTGTTAAGGTTTTCGATGTTTAGTGTTAAAATATATTCAGTGACATAATACTGCTGGTAAATGAGATATGAGTGAAATTCCTGATTTCTTGGGTTACTGCACTTATTACAATGATGTTTGAAGAGCTCATGTTTGACAATTTCTCACACAACCTTATATACAGTTTTAAATGTTTGAACCTTGCCGTGGTAATGAAGCCATAACTCTGTATCACATCAAACACTTGTATTTCTATTTGTTCTGACTCAAATCTCACATCATTGTGTAGCAGCAGATTTCTATGTCACACCCACGTTTTACGGAGGAGCAGAAGTGAGAAATGACGCCGCCATTTTACTCATAACTGTATATTAAAATGAACAATGATGTCTTGTAGTTTATCTTATCAATTATACTGCAAATGCAACACTTACATACTTATTGACATGGTTATAGGTACAAAAAGTATGTCCATATCTGACCTGAAGATAAAACTAAATAAAACACAGTCACGAGCTTTAGGTCCACTTCCTTTATCAAAAATATTTTCCCTTTATCAGATCAGCACATCTACCATTCAGGCACAAAGTATTTGGCACCTTCTGAGCTGTGTCTGCTGTTTTGCTTTGAAAACTCACATAAAAATGCGGTGACAGGCCTGTTTTAAAGCCGACACGTACTGCTGCTAGGCATTCGATTTTTACTGTGTATCTATTTTTGAAATAACGAAATAATAAACACCAAAGTTCTTTGTCGTGTTTCGTGTTCCCTTCCCTTTTTGCCTTATTCCCACGTTGGTATTTGTTTTGTTTTGAACTTCTGACTGAAGGCTATGGACACAGAAGAAAGGATCAGCAGGTTGTATGTACAAATACACCATAAGTCTGTTAATACTGTCCAGCTGATAATGCTGGTAACTCTTTTCTTCTCTGTTTAGACCTGCAGCTCAAAGGACTAAGGCTGCTTCCTTCCTTCTCGTGCTTCCTTTATGTGAGACTGTGCCAAAGCCTTTTTTATCTGTATGTCTATATATATATATTTAGGTGCATGTTTTCATCATTTGATGTACTGCGCACGTATATAATTTCAAACACGTGTCTGACTGAAATTTATGAAGTAAACTCCTTTCACGCCTCACAAAATGCACAAACAAAGGGGCGAGCAGTGACTGAGGCCTTCAGGGCTTATGCAGACAATGCAGGCTGTTTGCACAGATGGCCACTTTGACACAAAGAAAGCCCAAGAAACCAAAACACAGCGACCAGACCCCACAATGCAGCCCCACGGGGGGACTGCACTTGTAAGAGCAGACTGGTTAGACCCCAAAAGCCGCGTATCTGGACAGCAGCCAGACGTGACTCAGGGCAGAGGGCACGGCGTAACCCAGCCCTACACACTTCTGTTACATCCCGCCAGTTTCCAGATGCAGCGATGCGTCTGAAGGCCTCATTCAGATGTATTCAATTATAACCATATGCATCACAATAGAAGACTCCTTTTAAGTGAGCACTATAGAAATCTTCACCACATGCCGCTGCAATGCGCAAATAAGAGTTACTCACATTTCACTGCTCTGCATCAGCTCAATGAGGTCATTAAAAAGGACGTCTCGGTTCCTCTCGCAGAAACCTTCTGCATCGTAGGACACCTGTGGAGAGGTCCACAGAAGGATTACTATAAGGCGTAATAATCATCGAAGACGTCAAGGTTGAGCTGTTAAAAACCTGCTGAATGAAAGATGACACCTGTGTGAAAAATAAAATTGTGACTCTGATATTCCAACGTAAATGAACGGCTTGAATTTTATGGGACAAGAAAATGAAGGGTTGCAGATCCCCATTTTACACCTACCAGCATTAGCCTCCTTATAAAACCAGCAGTGGTTTAACGTGTACAAATTAAACCGTGTTATTTCTGTTATACTGTAGCCTGAGACAGGACAGGAGGAATTTTTCAGACCCGGTCATGGGAGCCCCTCAAGTCTTTATGGCATGGCTAATTAGATCTGCGGCATTTGTGTACCAGGCTGAGGCCACTACACATCTGGAGAATGACACCAGACAACCTCTGCGCAGACCACCAAAAATGAAAATGAATGTAAAAGAAAGCGGCCTGATGAACTGTAATGGACATTTAAATAAAGGAGATTAACATGTCTGACATTATTACGCGCTGTTACGTAAGGGGAGTGAGTGTAACCATAAATAGAGAAGGAAAAGAGACGCGAGGTGCAGCAGAGAGGGCTGTCAGTTTTGATGGAGAAAACTTAAAAAGGGTGATGACGACAGGCTGCAGAATTAAAGTACCAGCTGCACAACTGGTATTTATGACAGATCATACAAGTGGACCAGTTCCCATACCAACACCATAAAAATGACATTTTAATAACTTTCTATATTCAGAGTTTACCGTCAGTTCCCTTCCGTGGACACAATGTGATCTTTTATACTTAATACAGAAAAAACAAGTAGCTGTAAACCTCGTATGTTTATGCATCGGTGAGTGGAAACAGGTTTGTGGGACAAATGTTGAAGTAGTAACCAATTATTCTGCAGTCATTCCTGTTCATTAAGTTGAAAAAGCAACAATTACAGTATGTTTACGTGGGACGTTTTTAGACTATTTGACAAAAACGTACAATGTGAGACGGAGATAGTGTCCAACTGAACGGAGTCTAATAAAGTGAAACAGATTAGACGCACATTATGTCATTTCTCTCAATCAAAACAATAACGGGAAAAAAAAAACTACCTGATGTGTATTCATATTACGTTAAGTGGCGTGTAATCACTTTATGTCATTACATTCTGATAAATCAGCCGTAAATAACGTTAGCTAACATAATGTTGAACGCGATGCTCACTGTGTTTTCCCTTAAAGGGATGTGATGATTGACAGGCAGACAAATGAAACGGCCTGTTGCGCTGAATAAAATGTTGTATTTCTCTGAATTTGAACATTGTTGGAAACATTTGATATAACAAAGGCCGAGAAATGTTTTGATATTTTAATGCACAAATGTTACACATTATACCTTTAACGAATACAGAAGGACTAGGTTTAGAATGAATTCCCTACCAGAGTCACAAATATGATACAGTTAAAGTGTGGTGAGAGGACACGTGGACCGAAGTCTCCATGAACTGGATGTTGCACGTTAATGGACGCCCTCAGACTGACCTTGCCTGCGTAGTGGTGGATAATGAAGCCTTGGTTCCAGCTGTTGAAATGCTCGTGGGTGTTGATCTGCACTCGGAGCTTCTGCAGCATCGTCTGGTCGGCGCCCTCACCCACTGCGTGCATCGTGGCGCAAACATCGTCCAGGATGCTCATGATGCCGGGAGGATTCTGGGAACACGAGGGAAACACACCACATCGAAGGTTTACTTTGTGTTTTACTGCTAACTGTCTTTACTGTTGTTATTTATTCTAAGAATGACAAAACGTGTGGTTCAATTCCCTTCAGCTGGAATGACCAATCG
>JAPQRN010000018.1:26582310-26608685 GCA_037367275.1 Coranthus polyacanthus | reverse complement strand
CTGTCTTTACTGTTGTTATTTATTCTAAGAATGACAAAACGTGTGGTTCAATTCCCTTCAGCTGGAATGACCAATCGGAGGTTTAAGAGCTAACAGTACAGCAGCTTTAACTCAAATATAAAAAGTCCCACTGCCCTACTTATGTCTCATTTATGTCCAGAGTTGCTCAGCGGCCTGCAGGGCGCACAGCGGAAGCAGTGTCTCTAACTCAGAGAACACGTGTCTCTGTTGAAAGGACACATGTAAACTTGTCACTGGATTAACTAAAATGGCCTGGTGTAAAGAGCTGACCTGTCAGCCACGGGACAGATCCCCTGCCCCTCTCAGATGGAGGCTTGTTTTAAAGCCCTTGTTGTGGATTTCATGGATTAGACCTCACAGTGGGGTGGATAAATCAAATTAAGAGGCATGTCGGCACCCTTTGAGGATATTAAACTGATAGTCATAACAGTGCAGGAACTTTGGCAAGAACTTGGCTCTGTTTGTTAAGGGGATAGCGCTAAAATGTACAGTAACAAAAGTAACAAGTGATGGTGACAAAGATCTTTTCTATTTCATATTTACAGTGGGTTTTATTTAATTAGATGTTAATTCGTCTTTGTGTGCATAGGTCCAAAAATGGACTAAATCATGCAGAAGATCTGTTCCCTGAGGAGTAATACACTCTCTGTATTCTAGGCTGTTGAATGTTATTTATTTGTAGTTTATTTACTTTGCTCTCAATGAGATCGCAGACAATCTTGTTGTTGAAGTACTCAATAGGAGTCCACTTGATGCCCTCCTGCACATACTCCTCCTAAAAAGAGAGACGTAAAGAAAGAAGGGTCAGAATCTAAACCACATGAAAGAGGCTGGAAATTAAAAATACAAGGAGTTCAGAGGGGCAGTACCTGCTCAGCCTTCAGAGTCAGCTCAATGAAGATCTGCTGGAGTTTCTCGTTCACAAAGTTGATGCAGAACTGTTCGAATCCATTTTTCTAATGAACAGACAACACGGTTAATAAATGGCTAAGACGAAGTGAGCTTTGGCTTCGGCGGAGTACGGATATCCTCTGAGGACAGTGGGCTTTGCTGCCATAATATTAAAGGAAAGCCTACATTGTGTAATTCACAGCGCATACAATGGACCTTCAGCCAGAGTCCTATGCAGTGGTGCTCTGCTTCTTCCTGTCGAATGACCTGTGGCCAGCAGAACGCAGCTGACCTTTTCTTACATTGTGTACGTAAAGACAAAGAAAGCTGGCGGAGCAGATAACATTTATTTACAGCAGATAATGTTGCGTCACGTCTCTGTACTTGACATTAGGAATCTAAAATCTAAAGCTTGCTTGGGTTTATTCAATCCTTTAAACAACTCAAAGACTTCTTCTCATTTAGCGAACAAACATGTAATCAGATTAAAGAAGCATGTTGAAATCTGCTGTCTCAATCAGGAGATGGCACTTAATTCACATACTTTATAAATTAGTCTTATCCTTTGTGTTTAATCTGTTTAACTGCTCAAAGTTAATACCAGTTAATCTAATTTATGTTGATGCTGAGTAAATTTACAGTAGCAATGTGTCAGACTGCGAAAGGGTCAAAGGCACTTACTTGGAAAATTTCAAATCCATAAATGTCCAACACTCCAATATTTAACTCCTGATGATCCTTTACCATGGCTTTGTTGATAGACTGAAATTCAAAGGTAAAGTGTTACCAAAATAAACCTTTATTGGAGGGTTTAAACAGCTCTGTTACTCACGACGGGTGTGTACATTTATTGTAGATCTGCTTAACTTTAAAAGCTACACAAAAAATTTTGAGAATACCATACCTCTACTAGAAAGTCAAACAATCGAGAGTGCAAGGCTTTGGAGAGCGCGTCACGCGTGTAACACGCCTGCTCCACGTTCAGTGTCACGTCAATTGACTCCAGTGCACTTCCCCACTTGCTGTCCATCTTCCTGCTGGTCAGTTTCTCCTTCAGACGGTTCTGGTCAATTCCCAGCAGAAATGCTGGAAAGGCTAAAACTGTAGAGAGACAAAAGACAGGACAAAGAAACACAGAGGGAAGAAAGGCCATAAAAAACTTTTCAATCACTGACACAGTTATTAAACATGAGAGCAACCCGAATGGTCCGTAGTTTAAAATGGCTAAAGCGGTTTGTCAGTCTTTTCCTAACTACACTGAAACAGAAAATCTGAAAGAAAACTGACAAATAAAGCTGTGTCCTCTGCAAAAGCGAAAGGCCATTTTTCTAAAAAAAAAAAACACTATGCAAATGAATCATTCTGCATTCATTCAAAAGTAGCTTCTTGTGACCTTTGCAAAAGCCGAGGAATCTGCTCCCGTATTCAATATGTGTTTTTTATATATCGTTGCACTGCAGTTGGTTATATCAATAAGAGTTAAAGTCTTACAAATCGAAAAAAGCTTTAACTGATAATAACAGTGAATGCAGCTGCGGTGCGGAGCCACAACATCATGTGGAAACATTGATCAAATACAACATCTGAATTCTACAGAATTCAGAGCAGATGAGCTTTCAATTACCACTGAATGACTAAGAGAAGAATAGTATTGGACTAGCCCTTGTAAAAAAAGAGAGTGTTGCAGACCACAGATCATTTGCCCCGACCTGGAGTTGATATTGTCCCCTGAGAGCCCCTCCCTGCCTTATTACGGTGACTCACTTCCCCTAAAAGGAAATGGCTCTCAGGCCTGCAGACTCACTGTGTCTGGGAATGCATCAGACCACTGCAGTAGCTCCCCGTTTGGGACATTAGGGTGTGACTGACCATACGCCTGCTTAACTCATGAGGACAAGTCATTCTTAGAGGAAGAAAGGAAAGGTATAGGTTTCATACACTAACCTGGAGGCTGGTGCACGGGGTGTGTATGGGAATTTCAGCAACAATACCCATCTGAAGCTCCCTTCAGAAAATTTGTTAGTCAAAGTGACAGTTGATAATCAGTTGAGCAGGAGGGGCTGTTGTCAATACAGAGGTTTGCCAAACACGAGTCAACACATCCTGGTGAGATGGGGCAGTTACTGTCACTCACTGCTTCAGCACTGCAGGTTTTACATAGACATGACGAAGCATTTTCACGATCAGGTGTGTGAGCTCTTGATTCAAAATAGTGTGGCATAAAGAACTGAAGCAAATACAAGAATTTTGCATCCAACCTGCTTGTGAAATGTATCTCTAAATGTGTTTTTGTTTGGGTGTTCCTGCAGTTTTTAAATACAGCCCTACAGATATACAGATGCACTGTACATTGCAAACCGTGCAAACAAGTTTCTCCACAGCCACTTCGAAGTCTAGACAATCTCAAGGTTTCTGACACATGGCAAAAGTTTCATGCTGAATGCATTTTGCATTTGAACATTTTACTCAATGTACTTGTAATGAAGCATTAAATGGATGCTTTGTACAACATTCAAACTACTTAACCTGTTAAAATCCACCGGATCAGTGGTAACACCATAAACTCATGCGTTCCTAAAAGTCCAAACTCTTACACAGATGTAGTAAAAAAAAATGTGTAAAACATCTGTGGTGATTTTCATAGTTGCAGTATTGAGCATGGCCTTCTTAATGTTACTCAAAGAAGACTCACTGAAGACAAGAACCAAAAGAATCATTTTCCTTCATGCGTGAGCTGATGTAGCGCAGGCTGTGTTTTAGATCCGCACTCAATCAGCACATTTTCAAAAACTAGATCACGTTGTCTTTCAAACGAGGCCTCATTCGTGTGTTATGATTCTTCTGTTACAAGTTTTACTGTCCGAGTACGCCAGTTAAAAAAAAAAAAACGGTGATTTGAAAGGAGTTTGAGAAGAAAAATGAAAGGGAATGTTTAGAATAGAAAGTTTAATGTGGAATTCATGTCAAATGAAACATCCAGAGTAAAAAGCTGCTGACGAGTGCAAATCTTTTCACACTTTACCGCCTAGAAAACTCGTTTGTACACAACATCACTATCTGGATCAAGTTTCTTTTAATGTGAAATAAAGCCCGAATCAGTGGCATGATGTGTAAATTATTTGCACAAGTAGTCTCAACGCGTCCTTCACCAAGTGACGATGCATTGGTTCTTTTCGCTGAGTGTGACTGGATGTTTATGTTGACTTGGATGGTGCGCGTTTGGATGGGGCGCTGGGGTCTGGAAACGAGCAACGCACTGCAGTTAAAGCACACAGGAAGTGAGACAGGAGGGGGACGGGAAAAGCAGCGATTATGAAGCGCTGCTGTTACGTCTGCACAGAACAGACCGAGGCTTTGTACACTGCGCTCTCATCTGCATCATATGGACCGAATGATTCTGGGATTGTAGCAGACGCAGCGTGAAAAGGAAGGAGAAAGGAAAAGGAAAAAAAATAAATAAAACAGTCAGAAGAAGGCAAAAAGCAGGGGGACAGAAGGAGAACTATTTTTCCAAGTAATTTTAGTCTCTGACGAAATAGATCCAGACCTTCAATAATAGCGTTTTATTTTCTGGTAATCTAGCGTGGCCTGGATTACTCCAGACAGTTGGCTGCAGCCCTGCATTAACACAATAAAACTTTAGGGAGTGAAAGTGGTAAGAGAGAAATATCTTCCAAAACCAACCAGAGAAGGGCAGCTCAGGACACTGAGGAGAGCGCAGGCATTCAGAGAAGCGTAAGTGCAATGGAAAGAACGAGATTCAGCACAACCCACTTTGAACCTGAGCATCACCCTCGCCTTTAAGCTTCTCAACTTTAAGATCACATCAAACTTCACATGACGCATCTTTATATTTTTGCAACAAAAGTTATTAAGTGCACGTGCATTTGCGTGTTTACTTTATACACATATAAAGAAGACTATATGTGTATAAAGACTGGGGTCTGGATGACTTCCACAGTGACATTTTCACCGCATTCAGTCACTATTTTTACATATGTAAATATGTGGATACATGATTTACATTGACAAATAGCAGCTGTTCAAGGTTCGGATTCTGCACTTATGAATATAGAAACTTTTTTTTCATGTCCCCTGCCTTATTTTATTTTCAATACTGCGCAGTCTGCCTATTATATCAAATTTTTATCCTGTAATTTGACTCAGTTGAACCTTAATCTAGTAGACACAACACTGTTTTAGGGGGAATTAAATATCGTTAAAGTTTTATATTACTTAAATATTCATTGTTGCACATTAAATAATAGTTAACTTATCTTTCCCTTTCACATACATAGTTAGGTTTTTGTTAATTAGATTTTATAATCAGTGAAAAAAGGCTATTGACTGAGAAAATTAATAAAAATGTTCCAAGACAAACGTAAAAGCAACGATTTCATCTGCTGCTCCTGGTCAAATGTTAAATAGCACCCTTTAAACAGACCATTTTCATAGGCGTTCGTATTGTCCGCTTTCATCTTGTTGTGGAACAACATCAAGCACCAAAACTAAACTATAAGTGTAACTCCAGTGTCATCATAGTGAGTAAACCTACTTACACTCCTCACTCTCCACGGCCGCGTAGTTGCCGGATTCCCTGAAACTGATGTTTCCCAGGTGCAGGACGCCAGCCACAATCTGAAGCACCATGGCGCGGTCCACTGCCGAGATGCCAATCACATCCATGGCATGCTGGGAAAGCAAAGGAAACGATCATGCTAAATCAGTGCCGTAGTGTGGGTTTACTTATTCCTGTGGTACCTTGCTCATGTCCTCTAATTACTCCTGTTGCGGTTTCACTTGTAAACAAAAACAGGAGGAGGTTGTTGGAAAAGAAAACAAAAGAAGGACTGGTGGGGAGAGAAAGGAATGTGAAGAGGAGCCTCTGAGCGACACGTTGGGCACAACACTGGTAGGAGATTTATAGACAGACAAACGCAACGCAGTGAAGAACGGCACATCTTATGGGGTTTAAGTATTTCTCAGTGGAGACAGAAGCATTATACCATTGTCTCCTTAAAGTCACTCTTGTCGTCGATGTCGTCCACTTTGTAAGAACCAGACTGATTGAGGTAACTGTAGTAATCCAGGCTTGTGATTCCCAGACTGCTCTTTTGCTCTCCGCTGGCTCCTTCTATCATCTGTAAACCAAAAAAAAAACAAAAAAAAAACCATCTTGTTATAACGGTGTTATGGTTTCTGTGTGCAGTAATATGAATATACATGTGTGTGTGTGTATTTTCTCTCTTTGCTCCACTTTGCATGTGAAGAAAACTGTGCTATGGCAAGACTGAAAAGTTCAATCTCTTCCAGGGACCTCGAGCCATGTACTATGAAAACAGATTGACCCTCTTCTTGCAGCCAAATGGCACTTCTAATCCAACGTGTCCTGAAATTCCCTCACAGACCCTCTTCACGAGCCAGATATGTCCAGTTCCCCCTTTAGCTTCGAAAAAACAAATCGCCAGTAAAGTCATACCTGGTAGAATATGTGGAAACTCCTCTCTCCGGGATTTCGCATGACGACACGTGACTTTTCCAGAAGGAAGTTGGAGATTTTCCCTCCGTCTGGTTCGCCACCGGAGCTGAACTGGATCTCAAAGTATTTCCCCTGATGGATCAAAGTGTGTTTTTTCAGTATTTTAGTGGATGCAATAAAGCTTAAAACCAGACCTATAAGATCTGAAATACTGGCACCTGGCTGTTCTAGGGTTGCAAGTGGTGTGTGTGTGTACATTTATATAAAAATCTGACCCTGGTCTTTGTCTTGGTTTCTCCTCCAGACAAAGATGTAATGTAATATCTATTCCAGCCCAAGTAAAGCTGAGAGCTGAAGCCCAAAAATGAACAGAGACACTATTTATCCAAAGACACTACGTCAAAAGTAGCATTCCCAGGACATTAGTGCCAAAACTAATTTATTTTCCCCAAAATTGGACCAAAAAATATCAGGCAATACTTTACCCTGTGTGCTAATGTGAACACGGCACTTAACCAACAGGAACAGCTGAAAAAAATCTGAGGAGAACATTTTCTAAAATATGCAGTTCTTTGATTTTAAGTCGTTGCTGACTATGTTCCTCTATAAGCAGTAAAGGATGTGCCTCGGTGGTTCTCTATGTATGTTTTTCTGTGCAGTGTGTCCTTAGAGCACAGCTCTGGTTAACCAGGACACACATGGGGTTTGCAGCCTCATGCAATAAACCAGAAAAAAAGAACAAAACCATTACTGTAAATCATTGTTTTCCCATTCTTAAATGGGATCCAAAGGTGGGTCACAGAAAAGTTGACTCCTTAAATTATTCCAGAGCAACTAGTAGGCCTACCTCCTGTTTGACTTTTCCTCCTATCGTAAGGAGTTGCACACTGAGATGGTTATTCTAATTTTGTCTACATTAAAATATACGAGTCATCCGAGTGTGAAGTACAAGTCAGCTTTGGAGCACGGGACAGAATGTGGATCCTGAAAAGAAGATTTTCAAAACTGCCACGCTCCTGTTTTCCACTTTTGTCCAACTTATATGATGTCTTCTATTGTTAACGCAAACCAGTGTTGAACTGAGCCACAGGAAAAATCAATGCCAGTAACATAAAGTTAGGCTCCCTAATTTTAAATTTTCAAAAGTGAAAAGGCCAACATAGAAATGAAAGCCTTACAAATCTGCTGGAGTTGTTGTTCCTCAGGGTCTTGGCGTTGCCAAAGGCCTCCAGCAGCGGGTTGGACTGCAGGATGATGTCTTTGACGTGCTGCGAGGAGACACAATGAGCTGTTAGCTACGTCACACACACAGCGTACAGCGAGGACAGACACCACACACTTCACACCCTCAGTGACAGCTCAGTGTATACAAGTCTGGAACTTTCCACTCACACACACACACACAGAGACACACAGCGTCTGGAGGACATTATCTTTCCTGTGAGCCATCTGCATGTCAGAAACACATGAGTTTTAAATCTGTACGGCAGACATTATCGTATAGAGAAGTGGAGTGGAAGTCATTTCTTGGAATCGGTCACATTCCTAAAAGTGAAGGAAAAATAAACACCGCAGGTCAGGTTATTTATACTTATTTAGATAGGTCACTTCGCTAGAATAAATGACTACTTATAGATAAGCCATGGCAAGGTTCTTCCTACACTATTATCTTTAACCCACATTTTTTAAAAATAATTGTACATTTGACTCTGTTAACATGGTAACGTTCTCACTGATGAATGCACGTCTTACTGGCAGGGATTTATCATTCTTCAAAACTACTCTCTCTCTGTAAATACATTGCATGAGAACGCATGGCCGTTCTGTGGATACTACAGAGCGTGTGCAGAGTTGACCTGAACCATGTGAACGGGAGGCGACACTGAACAGAAGCTGGAAAAGTGTGCGCATTCAGCGTTTGTTCAGTGTCACGGCATAATTTGTTTAATCAAAGAATAAGTGTTGCCGTTACAACTTATTTCGGTAGCACATATGTACAGTACATCACATATCGCAACATTTAAACATAATAATTACGTGCAAAACATGGGATTTAGTCAAAACACTCAGACCGCCAGCTCTACTGCTGACTTACATTTAAAGCCGGAGGATGATTTCTGATGTCGGTGGAAGACGCTCTGAGTACATTTAATATAAAAACTTAAATCCCAATGCCTTCATGGTGTAGACATTTCCTCATCAAACTTAGATCTTTATCAAGCTTAGGAACGGGACATCTGCTGGTTTGGGGGGCTGCCAGATGGCTGAAGGGGGCTGGGGGAGTAAGAGGCTGCTGATGGGCTGATAATGGGGTATGAGGATGCAGATGGTAAGAGGAGGATCGGTTCCGAGTAGAGGAATGAGTGTAAGAATAAAGCAGACGACAGGTTGTTTGATTTCGTGTCTGAACTGACATTACGAATTAGGAGGAGCAGGTAAGATATACAAGATATAAAATATATTACATTACATCTATTTCACATGGTATGGAAGAATATGAAAGCTCTTCAGTTATGATTATACAAATATATGGGCAGAATAAAGTAGCATCTCTGTCCTTCAACTTGATGACGGTAAATAAATTAAGCTGCACTGTTTAAATATGTGAAGCCTCTTCCAATCATTTTAAACTGAATTTTGGCTCCAGCATCTCCATAAAGCTGTTGTGTGGTGTGCAGCTAATTTAAACTTTCAACTCCAACTTGACGAGAATTTTAGTATTTCATTTATTTTTGACAGTCTTCACGGAACATTTTTTTTTAAATTTTAGCCCCAATCACGATTTTTTTCCTGATCCTAACCCCCTTTGTGGTTCAACCTGACCTTAACGTCGTCACAGCCTAAATGTAACAGTTATTTTGCACATTGTAACATTATTTGTGATATTTTGCGTCATTTCTCCTGCTGCACATGGTAGAAGTTTGTCCTCAGGGCTTTCAGGTCATTGCGTTGTTGCAAAAAGCTCTGTTTTCACTTTTCCTAAACCTAACCAAACTGACTGAAAATAAAATGTAACATTTTCCCTCAGGACACAAACCCCATGACAGCTCTGTGTGCAACCCATGTATCCACAGCGAACTGCTACACCTGTGAACTTCATACTGCCTCAAATTACTTTCTGTCAGAAAGCCCTGCAGGCTAACTAATAACACCACCCCCATCCCCCATTTTGGGCCATTCGTCCTGCTGCTAATCCATCAATCTAGATCACTAAATCTCATGTGTTCTTTTTTTTTTTTTTATTGGCTATCTGTTCTGTCATTGAAGAATGGTGAAGCGTTGGTATTTACAGAATTATCACACAATCAAGATAACACGTTATCTCAAACATCTCAAACATTTCATGCATCTTTACATTGTGTCCTCCAGGTGAAAAAGCAGCTCTGCTCACCTGCACTTTGGGTCCACCCCCTGACACTCTGGAGATGTAGCCCATGATATATTTGGCTGCCACCGTCTTCCCAGCTCCGCTTTCTCCACTGAAAAAACAGACAATAGAAACAATAGGAACCCATTTGTGTCATATGTGAAGTCTGTGAGGACAACGGGCCTGAAGCTCATCAGACCACACAGGTTTAAATGCGTACGCTTCATTTACTAAATAGATGTGTGTCGTTTTGCGCAGCTAGAAGCAAAATTCACCTCAAGCAAAACGGGTTATAGACTAGAGCACATCTGGGCAGATGAATGCAACACTAACAAGGACATTAATTCTGTTTTGTCACATTTACAGATATTTTCCCTCATTTCTCCCCCTTCGCCTCACACTTGTCTATTTTCCTCTTTGCCTTTCACTTTGCCAGGGTCATACTTATTTTGACATATGTGGTTTGGCTGTGGATAACAGCGGAGTCTGTTTTTTCTTCTGTGCCTTAAAGTAGTCAGGTTGGTAATGCCTCTGTGAGAAACACAGCTGCAGACTGTTAGAGGCTGCCAGAGGAAGTCATGGGAGCCACTCTATTACACAGAAGTCTCTATACTGTTTTAACCCTTCCCCTATATACGTCTACATCTCCCTCAGGTCCTCAGTATTGTCTAGGATACCTTCCCGCCCATGTACTCCTCAATTTACAACCGAAAACGTGTACTTTTCACGTCAGAAGAGCATTCAGAGGCCCGTATGAGACGAGCGTTTCCTCCTTAAAGTTGTTCTCTGAATGGGCTATTTTCAGCACTAACTACAGCGCCAGTTTGACTCCCATTTTGAGCCCCAAAATGGGCGAGTCTCATTGTTGTGGCACTCAAATGCTGACGGCATTGTTAACTTACGCAGAGGGAGATTTATTAACCAAAAAAGGGCATAAGTTAAACAATGCATTGTGGGGAGAGTTAAGCATTAACTTTGACAAATTTGCACTGACATCTTTTAGGTGAGGGATGCATATTAAACACCGGTTTCTAGTTTTTGGTGGTTTTAAAAGTAACAATGCACACTGCATTCAAACGAAGCTCTTTGTATGGACAGTATGTTCAAGTTAACCCAGTTTTATCTATCACTGTGTGCCAGAAAAACTAACATACGCTACAGGACGGTGCTTTTGCCTGTTTTTCGAGGCCCAAAAAGAAGAGCGCTGAGTCTCAAGTGTTTATCACTTTTGGATTGAGTGACACACTTTGAAATGACAAACAACGAGCTACCACAAGAATCTGTCACTTCCTAATCTTGAATTGCGGTTCTGTTATTGAAAAACTGCTTTAAAGAAGGAAATAGTCAAATCTGACGAAACAGTCTAAAAATAATTCAAATGGAGACATGGACGTATGCAGACAGTGATGTAATTTGTAATACATTGGGGATATTTATTTATAATGTGCATAAATGTGTCCCATCTGGGCTGTTAATCATTCATATTCTGTGAAGTGTGACCAGAGAAGGACTTTGACATGTGGAAAGACGACAGAGCAATAATAATAAACATGTTCATTTATATGCTGCCCTCAGATCCTTTTTATTAATGTTTCACACACATACGGAACTGTGCCTGCTGATATGTCTGACTTTATGAACCGCTTTTCAGACTCTGCCAGACATTTGAACATCTGTACAATTTACGTCTGAGCTGCTGAGCGGCCATTTGAAAGCAGCACAGTCAATCATCAATTTAGACTACAATAATTCATGCTGAAGTTGAAAGGGGATGAGTCGGACAGCGGGGGCGATGTAATCTTTTTATTTCAAAACCAGTGAAACATAGAGTCATAGAGTCTGAGATAAGACGTGCCAGCGCAAAAAAAAAAAAAAAAAAGGCAATAAAAGCATCTACTGAATCATTTAAAATGAAATTCAAATAAATAAAGATCATTAAATAAATATTTGTGAATATGCTGCACCGAGCAACACCCTCTGACTAAACCTGTGCTGTTCAAAAGTAACAGGATCTTGGCAATCGGTCAATGTGCATTGTCCTTTAAAACTGGTCTAATTATAACCACAGCCTTCTCTGTTGGCATCTCTGAAAAGAAACGCACAACCATGTCTGGAAAGGAGCTCATGGACGGTCATTACAAAAGAGCAATGGTTAAAACCTGCTTAAGATTTAATGAGCTGTTGTGCAGGTGAAATATCAGTTGAAAGATTTAAATTTAAGCCTGTTTCGAGGAACGGAAAATCACGTATGTCTGTGGTCAGCATCGGGAGTCGGCGTGGTGCCGCTGGATGTCAGATGACAAACTTTGTGACTGAGCTTGATTTCACAGACCCAATTTCGTGTAAATAGCTTGATACGGGAGCCAAAAAAAAACACTGCACCAAACCTGCTCCAGTTCATTCATTTAAAATCTGATCCAGATTCTAGAGACACTTACGTTTGCCACATTCTTTAATAAGCAGATACGCTGTTAAATATACACCACCTTCTGTTGAGAGTAAAGGGACTATACGCAGTAAAACGAATGAACTTGAATGAAATTTTACTCTAAAATTATTTTAGATAATTTACTCTGGGTAGCATTAAATGAAAACAACCCTACCCCGAGTTGTATTTCACTCTACACAGAAACACTCGATTTCACTCGATAGAGAATTGTATTTTGCTCAAAATAGTCCTCTTTCACTCATTATAGGATTGTATTATTATCTGTGAATCTGTCCATAATTTGGAAAGTCCTACTGACCAGTCAAAGCTGCTCTCCCACTATATGCTGAATCCCTTTTATGATTTATACATTTTCTTAGTAAATGAGAAAAATGTCTAACACAGGCTGATGTTGACCACATTGCCTGGCCAGCGATTCACAGCAGCCTTTGTTTCCAGAGACCTGGTTCATCATAAAAACCACTTCCACGCTTTTGTTTGCTGATTTAGTCGATCACAAATCCACCTCAGCGCCTTTATGTGGGAAACTGAACTAGCGGCAGCTCGCTGCCCAAACAACGGGCAAAAGTGCTGAAGTGGGGTTCATTCGTCATGAGGTAAGCACTATAGTAACCGCGCCGCTCAGGTGACTGGACCACAGAATAAAGCACCTAACCATGACAGCACACTTTTCTCTCTTGTGCAGCATTTCCACCTCAAAAAAAAAAAAAACATGCCAAACTCACACAGGCTGCAGAAAAAAAATCCCCTAAAGGATCATGCAGGTGTTCTTACTGTTTTTGTTCCTAAAGCAGGAAGTTTGACAGCTGCTTTGTTTCCTCCTAACATCCTGAGGTAACATCCAGCCGTTAATTGTGCATTGTTGTCATATTTAAATAGTGGCGCGTTATGCACTGAAGCTGAATAATGTTGAAGAAAGAATCACGTCACTCTCCGTCAGTCAGCTGTACCAATATGATGTGGTTAGACCCGTTTGGTCTGTTCTCCGTTTCCCCTCCCTTCATTATCATGACCTGTCGAGGCTCAGCAGCAGTTCAGCTTTGTTATAACACCTCACAGATCACATTGCACGGCCTTTGTCTCACTCTCTCCCATCCCGGACCTCTAGCGATTCACCGATATGAACGGAAATGAGCTTTACACTCAGCCACCGCATAAGAACTCATACTACATGGAGAACGTAATGACTTGCTGCATCGTTTGCATGCTGCTATGTACTTCGCTTGTCACATGCCATCTGTCCATCATGTGTTTCAAGGTGGAGAATCATAGTGATCATAGTTTCAGTGTCTTACCTGATGATGACGCACTGATTCTCACGGTCAATCATCATGTTTCTGTACATGTTATCGGCCAGAGCGTAGATGTGAGGAGGGTTCTCATACTGCGCCTGAAAGGAGACAAAAGAACGACAAAGACAAATGTCATTCATGACATCTGACTATAAGTACTGAAAATATACTAATGGATAACTGATGATCTTTCTATCTTTTATATAAACCTGTGTGGGGCTTTTTAAACTACACCGCAAAACAGGAATTTCAAGAATGTAAACAAGCCTGGTTTCGGGGGAATGAGTCTTAATTTTTATTCTTTTTACAGAAAAATGATCCCGTGAAGCACGTTTTGAGAAGATATCCCAGTTAACACAATGGTTTGTATAATATCCCAGCAGAGAAACAAGATTGTTTTCCTTATTTTAAGAGTGAGATCACTTGCTTTTATGGTGTTTGTAATGAGCACGACTTACTTACATTTTGGCAGATTTTTGTGTTTAATAAAAGATCATTTGATTACGCCTACAGGACTGTGCAAAAGCCTTACGTCAGGTTTGTTGTTTTAGCGTTTAGGTTATTAGGACCATACATATGCATTTCTCAGTCTCTGTATCGAGATACAACCGGGAATATACAGAAAATATGTAAACCGCATTAAAAAACAAGAATTCAGGAAAAAAAGTGTCAGGTTTTTATTGTGATCTTCCTTTGCACTTGACATGTTTTACACCAGGTTTCATTCAACACACGTCAAACATTTCTTATTGTTTGGGCTACTTTTTGTCAAGAGAACAGAGGTCACACTGAATACTGAAACAACCCAGCTAAAGGTGGCATAAGACTTTTGCACAGTCCTGCAAGAATACTTGGCTTCTTTCTAGTACGCCTGTGTAAGTACGGCATAGAGTAAAGCCATTACTATTATTATTTTACTTCTGAGCGTAAATTCTGGGCGAATCCAAATGTGCTTCTCTAACCTGGCACGTATAATAGTACAAATGTGAACCCTGTGCACTTGTGTACTGTAATCTGCAAAACTTGTACATTTTGTTATGAGTGATCCTGAATGTTACAGTCCGTGAGGATTTTTAAAGTCTTCATCTGTGTTCCAGCTTAAGGAGACAAGCCCACTCTAGGCCGACTGGCTGAGAGAGGAGGCAGACTCATACAGGCTGTTCTATCAAAGCACTGCCAAGCCTTCTCAATGCCTGAGTCAAGTTTCTGACAGCAACATCTGCGCCAGCTGACTGGAAAGTTAGCACTGCACCTAACCCAGTTAATATCAGAGATTTAGTCCTTCGGGTTTTCTATTTAAAATAATATCACATCAGTGCTTTTGTATTATGAAGCAAGTTCTTATGGGTTGATTTTTTTTTTTTTTTAGACAGTAGAAGCCATTTTAAATGTGATTCAACGTGAACTCATTTACTGAGAGTAATTTGTCGACGTAAGAAAGAAAAAAGGATGTTACTTACTGCGCCCTGATACATCTCAACTTCTTTTTCCCCAAAGTACGGCATCTGCTTGAAAGGGTTGATGGAGATGAGCACAGGACCAATGTATGTCTGAGAGAGATTTATGTTAAAGACAAACAGCAAAAAACACAACAACAAACTATTTATTCTTAATATTATAAAATGCAATCGTTTACCCCTTTACTGGGAGCAGTTTCTGGTAACAAATTGAATAGTCCACCTATAGACACTTTATTAACACTTTATGTTCAATATTTAATGTACAATTTAAAACTTCGAAAAAGTCGATTCCAATTCCAGCATAGTTTTGAAGAATAAAAACAGTCTTAACAGACTATGGATCACGAAAGGGTGAAAGTCAATGACTGACTTTTTGATGATTATCTTTATATTACATGTGATGATTCATCAAACAAATAAAATGAAACAGCTTAACTGTCGAATACAATTTGTCTGTAGATGAATGTGATTTTTCACTAAATTCTGTTATGAATTGCATATTAAATACGTTACAAATACTCGTTCTGTAACCGGAACAGCCAAAAAAGTGTCACTAATAATCTTTATTACAGCTTTGCAAAGAAATTATAATATTGGAGAGGGAAGAAATGACTTCATCTTAAAGCTGCCCCGACATGGATGGAGTGCACAGCAGTGGAGTACTTGGTGATGAGCCCTGATTCTAAATAAGTATCCAGTTCTCACAAATGACAGAGAATCGCCCCATCATGTAACACTGTGAGGTTTTATGCCCTGAAGCCAAAATGCTGCTCAAGGCAAATAAAGCTGCTATTGTGGGTGGCCTACAGTGACCCGCAGCCTTGGCAGGGACTCCTCAAACCGAAAACAGCCAGCATTTACTAAACTTCATAATCCTAAGCGGTGCCAGAGCATGGATGAAGTTTATGTAATGAGCTGCTTTGAGAACTCTCACTATGGCTTTTCAAAGGGGTTATTCATTCATTCATTCATTCGTTCGTTCGTCAACTCAGTTCACGTCATCAACAGCCAGCGCGTGTGTAGCCACAGCTGCGCATTTAAAAACCTAAACCTCCCGTTTGTTCAATGTACTGTATGAAAACGATTGCTATTTTAAATCCCGTCCACAAATCAAAAAGTTACAGCTTCTCAAAAAAAAGAAAGCGCGTCTGCTTTAGATTTCTGTCTTAAGCAGTGTGCTTTTCTCCACGCCATTTTTTTTTTTTCACATTTTGCACCACAGTGTGATAAAACAAGAGTAAATCTGACTCATTCTCTTTGCTGAGGGAGCAGAGGTCTAGTCGGGGGGTGCAGACAAGCCCTTTGCTCCTTGCACACAGCAGAGTCTCAGGGAGAAGGCGGTACCTGCCAACACTGACCTATTACTCATGACTACTGTGACACTATGAATGACCATTCAGCTATTCTGGGAATAGCAGGGATGAAGCAGGAGTCAGCAATTCCTCGCCGGGGTGCGACCTGAGATTGTGAAGAAAGGATACAAAGATGTAGTCATCCATGTATCTCTTCTTGAGGTTGTCCACGATGGCGTCCTCATTGATCTTGCTGAGCAGGACCATGTCATCCACCCCACTATGTTTGACATTGTGGCTCTGCCAGTGGTACCGGTAGTGCCCCCGGCTCCCCTGCAACAAAAAAACATACAATGTACTATTGTTTTTTTTTCACCCAGAGAGACACAATGAGACCACATGGACTAATCGAGAATCTGACATCAAGGCCGCAGAGACGCAGTGCTACTCTACATGAACTGAATGAATTGTGGCATTTAAGCAGAAGGCTGAGGTAGTGCGGTTTTATCACCCTGCTGAGATAGTGGGACAGAATCAAAGCCAAGCAGAAAACACATAGTATCACTCCAGCAAAAACTCGACGGTTGCACATTTTCTAATCCCAGAAGCACGATGAGCCATGTTTACTTTGAAACAGCGCGAGGCCAGATTTCCCAGAAGTGCTTTGTGTTATTTGTTCAAGTGTTCAAGATGCTCTGACCGAGTTCCACATCCTAACACTCTGGTTTCTCCCTATATTTCTGTTTTGTTTTAGCTGAGTGAGTCTCCGGAGAACTGAGGTCATCTATCATGTGCTATGAGTCAGTGTTGTCTGGCTACTGTGAATGAGGGTCACAATGTGCTGCGAGGAGTGAGTCTCTTTCTCCTGGATGGAGAATCACTCAAAGCCACAGAGACCATCCAGAACATTAGTCAACACACAAGTTAACTCTTCACTTCCTCCCTCTTTTGACAGGAAGCGTGGAGAGAGGAAAGAGCAGCATAAACAACACTGTCAGAGGAAAAATATCACTCACTCGGTTGACCTTATGGTAAGATTATTGAGATAATTTTTACACTTCAACTGGATTCTGATGTCTTGTGTTCAGGTATTCGGAGCCTCTGCTGGCAGCACTATTACGCAGCACACGAACTACCGCACTTGACAATATATTAAAATAAAATAAACTTTTACTAACTGTAGTACAATGGAAATAATAACTAAAACACAAACACTGCAAAGTGTGAGAATAAATCAGTTAATACAGTTGAAACTTAAAAGGAAAAAAAAAAAAAAACCTGATAAAGACCACAACACAACACCACAGCACAAAACAAACCAGTGGAAACTCATTGTGTGTTTAGTAATTAACTCTAAATTACTCAGTCAAGCGGGAGGGCCAGCAAGCTTTTAATATCCTCCAGGGTGACTTTATTCTTTACAGCAGCTAAATTAAAACCACTTTACAGACTCGGTCATAGCATGGGCGATGAGGAGGAATGTTAACAGCTTCTCAGGCTAATTCTGTGGGTATTTTCCCTCAAGAGGAAAGGAGCAAATTATTGCTTGATTAATTCTCTGGATCACACCCATTAACATGTTTTACAGCTTTTAGATGCGGCAGAGGGAGATGCTTACTTCCTTTGTGAAGTTAACCCAGTGACGTCACCCTTAGGAGCAAGCAACATCTGACGTGAAAAGTGAGGGAAATATCTGAACGTTTGACGACAGTTTAGGAAGTCTGCGATGTAAAGCAATTGAACAAATAATGTAAGAAGCCAAAACAAAAAAAAGTTCCGCAAAATACAACTGCACTAGAAACCTTCATTCGGGAGAGGGAGAAACTCCGCAAAAGAAGGGGTAAAGTGAGAAACCTCGTGAAGAACAAAGGAGCGATTCCTCTCTCAGGATGGAATGATATACAGAGTAAACAAAGGTAGATTTGGCGTTACAATGTGGAGAAACAGCGACAGGGGTAAATAATGTGTAACATTAAGTACATGTCAAGTTTCAGGCACAATGTAAAAGTGTTTAAGTATCATAAAAGGAGCTGCCACCAAGATACGTCTATAGCAAATACTTCAGAATTCAGATTCAGAATAGATTATGATGATTTGTGTTTGAGTTTGTTCTCTAAGGCGCTAACTGGGCCCCATTCGTGCACAGAAGATATTCTCAGAGAAACAACCGGAACCCTGCATTTACTTCTCTTTATATCGCTCATAAATTCACATGTTCTTTTTATTTAGGCAACTGCTAGTTATCGTTTCACTGGTACCTACTTATTTAAAGTAATACTGTGAGAGAAGTAAGCCTTTTCTCTAAAAACAGACATTAAGACAGAGTGCTGGTCCAACCGCTAAGTGAAAACAATTGAACATGCTATATTTAACCTCTCCCTGCTATGCCTGGAATGAAATGTGCAGCTGAAAATGTAGGAGGGGAAACGTCAAATATTCTGAGGCTCGTTTCATATGTTTTGACTAGAGCCGTGTTTAATGAGGCAAGGGCACTATAAAATATTCTTACTTACAGAAGAAAACTAAGGGAGGATTTATACAGGAAAGGAGGGCTGCACACATACACAAAAAAAAAGGCCTGGGAGGATTTCAAAACACAAGCTGTAGTGAGAGTAATTTAGGAGGGTGGGTCTTACAATATTAACCAGCATCATTAAACTCAAATTTAATGAAGCTTCCTACTTTAAAATCTGGCTGCTCGACATGTTTACACACAGAAAGTTAGTCAATGTGGTAGACTTTTGCACTAATAATAATGCTTTTGAGTTTTATATCCTTTGAACAAAATAACTACAATGTTTTAAATGATCTTTTTTTATGTTTCTTCACTGTATTGTTCCTTTTTTTTGCGTTTTCGCAGTTGTATTCTCAAGCACCTTCTATTGCAATCTTGCTCGAAAGGCACTATATAAATAAAGTTTGAGTTTGAATATTTCCTTTTTAAACCTGCCGCGTTACTGACAGAGCAGCTACGTACGCAGAGTGAATACATACAATTAGCCTAAGGAAAAGTGGATATGAAAGCTTGCAGCAAAACGCCTACCAGCGCACATACTGTACATTCTGTTTCACGCTTAAGACATGACTGAATACAGTGTATGTGAGCGTACAATAAATAAGTGAAAATTAGAAATCATTAAGTAGACAGACTGCAGGAGGAAATACAAAAAGACGGCTCAACATAACCCCGACGATAGCAGATTGGAAGATTCACTCCAAAAAACACAGACAGATGAAGTAATGTTACATCTACACAACTACCTCACATTTTCCCTTACTACACACGACATCCAGAGCTGCGTTTTATAGGTTTTCTTAGACACTATTTGCTTTGGAAAAAAAAAGAAAATATGAGCGACAGTAGGTAGAGAGAGACTGGTTTGGATGGTTAATCAGTAAAATAGTAGCTTAAAAAACAAAAATCTTTTTACAGTTAATGTGATGTTCAGTGATCCACATTTACCTGTTTATTGAGGTATTCATTACTTTGGCTTAGCTGTTAAGTCGAACAGTCCAGTTTATAATAAAGGCAAATAAAATTCATTTCTGACAGCATGATATTTTTCCGGAAAGGGGCTGATATCAGCCAGTTAACTGACTACTTGCTTTGTCCTGCTCCAAGCTCTTGTTAAAAAAATTCACTATCAATCTACTTGCAACAGTAAGTCTTGTTGGTGGTGTCAGAGTGAGCACAAACACAAGGGACATCTGGAGTCGATGGTGGCCATAACAACATCATCACCATGGAGCCACAGACTTCCTCTTGAGCGGAGCTAAGCAGCAGGAGCTTTAAAGAAGCATCTCTAATGCATTGTGTGGAGTCGACACGATGTTTGACAGATATGATAACGGCTATAAATGTAGTACAAAAAAAAAAAAAAAAATCAAAGAGGACACTGTCTGTATTGGTTTTTCCCACTGAGAATTTAAGATAATTATATCATCCAAACTATGGAACTAGACATTTTCCCAGAATTTAATACAAAGGAATTTCAACACCAGTTGCTGATCCATAAGCCCAGGCTTTCCCTTCATGCAAATACCATTACCATATATGGAGAGTGCTGAGCAGCACTGGCTCGGGGTACAGGAAATGGCTGGGTTTGATTCAGTATCATAAGCGGCACTTTTCCCCTCATTTCTCCTTTCTGTGCCGTTCTCCTTTTCCACCCCGGATTCTGACACACAGTCCGCCATGTGTTAGGGCTGCGTTTCTGCTCTGCCCTCTGCGGAAAATCTGGATAAAAGCCATGAGAACAAATTCCTCTCTTCTAAAATAAGAAGCAGCCAGCGTTGTTAATTACTCTGTAGCAAAAGTCTCACACAACTTTAAGAGACAAAACCGTACAAATGAACACCATAGAGGTTACTGCAAACACAGAAAAAAATACAGGAACTGCTTTGAAACAGCTGAGCCTTTTGCTTCTCATCATCAGATGGGAGGTGAAAATTCTAAATGAAATGTTACCTGAAGCCCCTGGAGCTAAGCCTAGCTCAAAAGCACGGCCTTCTTAGTGTAATAGGTCATGCTCCGACTGTAAATACAGATAAATGCTCTGAGCAAGTCAGTGGATATGTCTGACTTTAGCCTGGAACAGACTGCAGCAGGAAAGAAACAGTACCCCCACCCCATGTCTGATAAGCCCTCATGTATTAGATTAGTGGTGCCACCATGTAACAACTTACTTGACCTGATTTCTACAGCCAATGCTTTAAAAGGTTCCCTTACAAAAGGGGTTTCTTCTTCTGAAAAATCAAGGCTCTGATAAGAAAGTCTATCCACAAACACAAACTTACTTCTCGCAAGCACGTGTCTCTATGTTATTGTTGTAAACTGAAAAAAAGGGAACGTGAAAATGGCCGTTGAACAAAACATAAGGCTCTCTTAAGATACTGTTGAGGACATAGGGGCAAAAAAGGGATTAGGTGATGGCCATTTTGAAATAATAATCAGAATAAAAGCCAATAACTGTGCGATGAAAGGCTGCCCGCGATAGAGCTGAGGACAAAGAGCCAAGTAATCTAATTTAGAAACACGTGTCACAAATTAAAGCACAAATTAACGGATAACTCCAGTCATGGTGAACAACTCCAACAAGTTTCCAAAGAGTCCCTCGGGCTTATGAAATTCATTTAGTTTTTTTGTGTTGTTTTGGTAACCACAGATCTGTAGGGATTTCACAAATGCTTTAATCTACATAGTATCAGTAATGATTTCTGCAGAGTATGAAACATTTTGTAATTATATAACATCCAGTAATTTGTGCTCCGAACCTCAACATTAAGATTTAAAACATCTGGAAACCTGTGCTCACTTCATTGCAGGTTTTATTAATACACAGACTACCAAGCGATAATATATCTTAGATATTGTAAGTCGTTCTTATAGTCGAGTATTACTACTGGACGCTGTTTCAAAGTACTATGACGGCTATAATAGCTACTGACACAGTCCACTCCTGAACTGTGCCAAAAGCAGACACGGAAAGAAACGTGTGGGTTGATTTTTACTGATTCTTTACCTTTTTGTTTCAGTCCATCATGTCTGGTTTGATCTGAACTAAAGGGAGCTTATGGATGTTATTACTTCTAAACGGTATTTCCACCTGGTCTCTGTTTGCTTGCGTTTGCACTTTGTTCAAGCTCACTCACTGTGAATAAACTGCTGACTGAGACGGTTGCCTCTCCGGGCAGAGGAGGAAGATAAACAATGATGAGAGACAACTCTCAATAGAAGTTTAGCAGAAGGAGTGTGTGTGTGTGTGTGTGTGTGTGTGTGTGTGTGTGTGTGTGTGTGTGTGTGTGTGTGTGTGTGTGTGTGTGTGTGTAGCAAGCAACGATCCACAGCGTGAGAAAGTCTGATCTGAGAGATGAAGGCTCGTTAAGGTCATATTGGTCTCTGCACAAACACACACAGCATCTTCCTGTAAAGTGAAGCAGAAAACGCCAAATGATGCTGTGAATTAATTTCACAGAGAAAAGGTGGACATAGAAAGAGGTGATGGCAAAAGCTGGTTTGTAGGTGCTCTTATAGCATTTCCAAACAGCAGAGCGTCTGCGTTGTGCAGCGATGCAGCTGCAGTAACACGGAGGTGCTTTTGGATCGACGTCACACTGAGGACGGAGGTGTCCCGTTGCTCTGTCTCAAGCATGTTCTGCATTGCACTGCATGTGCAAATATGTGATTTGTAATATTATATAACTAAAAACTGACTTCACTTAACTGTGGAAAAATGTCCTTTGTCATCCCCTCACCTGCACCGTAACATGTGCACAGTTAACTGAACTGTTTTGTGTAAAATAGTTGGAATACACCAAGCACACATCTAGTACTATTTAGATCTCTTTTAAACATTTATTTCACTGTTCTCTTTCTTCAAAGTTTGGTCGATGCTCTTTTTTTAGAGAAAGAAACTAACCCATAAATTTGACATGTCATGACTCGAACACACATTTTTAGCCCCACATGGCTCCACGGTCAATGATCCATTCATAGCCTTTGGAAAGGCAGTGACAGTTCAAATTCTGCGTACACTCTTAAGGAAAGAGTGGTACAAATTGGTACACAATGACTGAGGCGTAGCGAAAACATTATGTGACATCTTAAAACGGGTGTCATTCCTCTTTTAAACCCTAAACCACAGCCACAGTGCCAGTGGGCCTTGCCTGAGTTGCTTTTATATTCACACAGAAGGGCAGCCACTGCAGTGATCTCGGCCAAGCCTCACCAGACTTGGCTAAAGGATCAACTTGTCAGTCAAAATGGCTCTGACTCAGACTGGTCCGATACACACAATTATACACAGGCAAATGAAAAGCAAACGTTTTGCGTCTAAACCACTGGACATCGTGTCTTCACAGTCAATGTCAATTGGACTACATGAAGATGCTCTCCTCTAACTGAGGACTGTAAACAGTTAAAGGTTACATAAGATGCAGAATAGAAACCGAGAGTCATCTCTGCTCTTCATAACCTGAGTAGTGACAGTGGTCACTTGCATGTGAATAGGACACTAGCATTAATAATTCAAAACAACAGGCCTCATCCACTGTTGTCCCATGTCTAGATTTCACTCCATCTTATTGATCTGAGCTGCTTGAGGTCACATCCAAGTAAAGAAAGAAAAGAAATACATTATCGTGCTAGAATTTGGTAACATGAGCAGTGACTGTGTTGGTGTCAGAGTTTTGTGGCTGCAGGGCAGGGATGAGCTCTGTCCCTCCCAGAGAAAGAGGACATCATGATCAGGTGTAAACAGATACTAAAAGACTTCTAACACATCTGCCCTGAACTACACAAAATTTGTAGCTTTGCACAGACAGTTTTTCTTTATCAAAGTGAAGTATGCAACTATGGAAATATAAGAGCATGTCAAAATCACATCAGTCCCAAGACACCCGCAATAAGGCTGGTAATAAAAGATAATATCAAAGTCCATGTGGTTTAGGGTGGAAATCCTAGACAAGAAACATGTCACAAAGTACTGTAGTTTTCTCTTTTAATGCAGCCTCAGTAGTGGTTGAATGTAAACACACCATTTGCCTTGGAAAGTCATTCATAGCTATGCCTGGTTTCACCACAACGCTACAGTCTCAAGTTTCATGCAACGAAATCTTAACCAGGATCTAGCCTAATAGCACCTAAAGGCACGCAAATACATATTAAGATATTTTGGACGCTTTTCTAATCTAAAAATGCAAGGGGAGGATAAGCTTCAGATGGGGAACCATGAATAAGTCAGCGGTAGTTTTGGTAAAAATGTGGGCAAAACCGAAAATTGCAATTTGATCAAAAGTATCTCAGAATATAAGCCTTGTTTCTGTTTTTTTCATGTAATTTTCCTATTTAGACTAATAAATTAAAAATGGATCAGTTGCTAAATGAACATTTGCTAAACTACCGAGATACGGTGCATCTGTTTAAAAAACACACAGCAGGCTGTAGATTTTTTTTGCTGTGTGCTAGACCTGTTTGGGTCTCGAGTACAGTGCTGCTACAGACCGAGAGGTCAAAGGTTCCTCGCATTACTGTGAGAAAAGTCCCTCAAGGACAGACAGGGTCAGGCCAATGTTTTTCCCACATTATGTGGTTTCAGTAAAAAACACTGGTTCTTTATAAGCTTTTTACTTTGTTCAGAACCTTAGTCAAATAAACAGAACAAATACAATTATTATACGTACAACTGCATAGGATATAGGATAGGATAGAGGATTCCTTAACTCCAACTCAAGGGGTTTTGAACCTCTATGTAGAACAGTATCAGCTGCATTTGTGTTTTACTGTACGTCTTCTTGTTAAGGCGTGTGGTGGTGGGTACGATGAACGGAAGCTTAGCTAACTAGACTTTATCAGCTCCACCAAAGTGCTGTTGATAAAGTCAAGCTACTGTAGTCTAGCCAAAAGATAACAGTCTAACCAAAAGAACAATTCAGCTGTTTAATTAATCGACAGACAGCACCAAAAATCTCTGAGCCACCTTCTTGGTGAACAGAGCACCAGTGGATGACGCTTTCTGCAATTCTCCTAAGGGCACGGAAAAAACATGTTAAAAAAAATATACGCAAAAACAGTACACAGCTACGTTCTTGTGTGTTCATCCTGTGCATCTAAAAAAAGCCATGAGATACCTGATACTTTTAAAGAAAACATACATGAAATTGTAGATGAGACGTTTTAATTTATATTTATCATAAAAAGCTTCTCAAGGCCGATCAAGATTTGTTTATAGCACTTCAAACTTTAAGCAAGTATATTCACCCTTTGCGTGTTCAATGAGAAAATAATCCCAACAGAGCTTCCTGTGATTGCCGGGTCTCTTTGTGAAGGCCAACTAGCAGCCACTGCTTCAGGTTCATTAGTTTAAATAATCCCGTCGCTGTATGAACCTTTTCTATTTATAGTGTCTCTGCAACGCAACACACACGGCCAAGCCAACACTGAAGTTGTCCAAGTCATTGTTTGTTTTGGCTTCTTACTGATGATATATTCACAGCGAGAGAAATCTGCATGTAGAATAACATGATCAGATAATAACATAACACTGTCTCTCCAAACTGATAATAACTGCATGACATGAAAAAGCCAGTTGAATGATAAACATGAGGAAAAACACCATGTGACATTTAACCATAGCTGAAATTTGAATGGATTTTATAATGTTCCATCTACAGATTCTAACATACACTCTTATACTGCCAAAATAAAACGTTTAGGCAGCATTGTAAGGACACTTAAAGCTCTGCGTGATGAGAAATGCACCGGCTCATCTGCGCTGTGAATCCTGTCTCAGGATCAGGATCCTGAGCAAAGCAGTGAATGAGATAAGATGTAGGAGAAGTATGGATCATGTGCCAAATACAGCAGGATGCACATTCAAATCAGCTAATTTTAACTTGGTTTCCAGTCAGTTTGTTCATTTATGTCTAAAAAAACCAGAACAGCTGACAAACATTTAAAAAGCTTTGACTGACTTCTTCTTTCTCATCTATAAATGTCTACCGTTATGTGAGTTTTTCCCACATGTCTGCAGTGGTATCATGATATCTATGTTTTTAGGTCAACTTTAAAATCCCTTGGATGAATAAAGGTGATTTTAGATCAAAATAATTAAAGCCACGGATGTCATCCCACTGTTCTTATGTGTCTAATGTTTAGTTTGGCAGAGCTAACAGCTCCTGTACAATAATAATAATAATGGTTTAAAAAAATACTAAAAATAATGTCAGTCAGTAGTGCAGCTTCTCTCTACAATACTTCTGTGTTTATGATTCAGAAGCTATTTAATTCCCTGTGCCAACAGGGGAGGATTAACCATTAATAACTTTAACTCTAATCCATTATAGCTACAAGCAGCATGAAGCCGGTAAATGAAGTTTCCACTGGACTAAAAGGTCAAAAGCTGGCTGACATGTGTTGAAGGGAAGTTATCAGAGCAGATAACGGAAACACAGCTTCAAGAGTCTGACCTTGTCCATGATGAGGAAAATCACACATGCAAATGAGTGGCTATGACCTGACCATTTGATGTTTGGTGGAATGTGATCACCTTTCAGCTGATGTTTGGATACATTTATATACATTTACATAAAATATTACAGCTGTGTAATTATTGGCTAACATGTAA
>JAPQRN010000018.1:26569846-26582210 GCA_037367275.1 Coranthus polyacanthus | reverse complement strand
ATTATTATTATTATTATTATTATTATTATTATTATTTTCCTAAAGACACGCCCAACAAGGACATATCGTGCTCTTTTGTTATGAACGCCACCAAGTGGTAAATGACTTTTCTTATGATTAATGTAATAGCCTCTCCCCTCAGAAAGGGGCAGTGGCTGATGAATAATAAAGACCCCCGAACCCGCCCATTTAATGTTTATTGATCAGCTCTCCAGCAGGCCTATCTGACAGTAGTCAGATTCAGTCTGGATATGGCGTCGCTGCACCGACACAGGATGAATTTTTACCTCTCCGTGGGAATTTGCCAGTCGCGTACCAGGACTGTACTTCTCGTTTTGTGTCGCCGTTAACAGAAAACATACATGGCGATGAAGGACGAGGATAATAATACAGCGGTCGTGGCGACCAACAACCAAGCGGGCATCAAGAAAGGAGGTGATGTCGGAGATAACGGGGCTTGCATAGACAGGCAGCCGGACACGGTGGTCCACCAAGCGGGGCTGAATCAGACTGCAGGTCGCGGTAGCCGCAGTGGACCCGGAGCTCACGCTGCAACGGGGATCCGAGTGCTAAAGGCAAGTCATAATCAGAGGATTTTTTTTTTTTTTCTTTTTTTTTTTTTTTTGTTGCGTTGCAGTAGGTGGTTCAGACAAGGCAAAGTGTTGAAAATATCTCTATTATGTTACGTGTCAGGGTTTTTCTTACATCGCAGGAGGTGATTCAAACAGGGCAAAGTGCATGAGAATGAAAACGCATCCTTGTAATATTATGTAACAGCTGAAATATACGGTGATTGATATTCTCTCGTTGATGATTGATCTGTGGATGATTGCCATTCAGCGAGGAATGTACCAGAGTAAATTAACAGCCACGAACCTCACACATTCACACACACTGTAAGCAATTAGAGCTTTTATTTCAAGGCCCACTGCTGAACAGTTTTTCTGTGACATTTTAGGTTCAAGACACATGATGTGTAATGACATGTCATTTATATTCCCTGAGGTATCTGTAGGCAAAGCACAGTGATACACTAGAATCACTGATGTGCTATTAAATCATAGTTACCCAGTTATTGAATTGGAAGGAAGGGCATTCATGAAAATCATAAAATAAAAAAAGGTCATCCTGCTAAGAGAGCCACTCATTCCTCTCTTTCTGTTCAGATTTGATTAAGCCCCGGCCATATTTCTGCTAACAGATACTGGCTGTGAAAATATACAAATCTCTCATAAGTGAGTCAGTGTGAACAGCTAAGAGGCAACGCTCACCAGCCTTTTTTTTTCTCCCTCAATGCTAACCATACCATCCCCATAAAATAGATTATTTAATGGCATGTTTGAGAGTCCGTAAAAGGAATCAGCCCTAGTCTCCGAGCCAGCAGCGTTTCACGGACAAATCTGTAATCTTTTATCAGGAGGTGGATGTATATTTCCACACCTTTCTGATTTCGGACAGGTTGGCCGAACGTGTTTAGTCTGACAGACTTGGGAGCATATCTGTGGTTGACTGCGTTGGCCACTGACTAATTCCACAACAGTATGTCAGTGCTTCGCTTAAACATGACTGGACAGTGGATAATGAGGGTAACTTGCGTTCACTGATGACACAGCTTTGTCAACAGGTGCGGGATTTAAAACTAGCATCTCTCTGCTTACATTACGTGCAACAGTGAAAGGAATCACCACTTTTACTACTTTTTGATACCGTGAATGATTCAGCAGCTCGAACGAAAACCAGACTGATCACAAGAGCTGAAATGATCATTATTTGCGCGTTACGTGTTGAAATGAAGATATTTCTGAACACGAGCGGTTGTTATAGTTCGATAAACTTGTTACATAAGCTGGAAATATATATTTGCATGAAATAATGCAATTGCGTGTGATCTCAAGTTGCATCATGTGTGCATGGGTGTGCGTGCATGTGTGTGTGCGTGCGTGTGTGTGTGTTTTGGCGGGTGGGGGTGGTTGATCTGTAAATTGAGAACACAGGCTTTGTGGCTCTGCTCTCCAGTCCTGAATAAAATCCACACTACAGTTACAGCCACTGTAACTGACGGTACTGTTGATATGCCTTCCCTTTTCTTTGACATGCTTCAGAGAGCTTTACATGTATTATGAGTTGCCCGGCCTTATCCTCAGATGTCAAACCTTAAGCCAAATTTATACCAGAAGGCTCAATACACGCAAAGAGAAAAGCACGATTTGTCAAATATTGAGACATCACCTTTAAGTCACCATGCTCTTCCTGTCCATCATGTCCATGGATTTTCTGACTAGATGTGGGGTTTGATAATAATGTTAGTGGTTGTGTATGTACTGCACAGTTAGAAGACACTTATTGGATGGATATTTTCGTACCAGGCTTCGTGCTGTAAAACCATTGTCTGCGCGTTGTAGTTTTTTTTCTCGTGCACAGCCGATATTCATCATTTTAGCTGAACGTTAGTCTTCATTAATGTGAGCATCAGACATTCTAGCTTTGGATAATTTTCAGGAAAAACATTTGGCCGCTGCACAAATGGTTAGGGCAAACAAAAATAACATGAAATTCTACTTCCTATTCGCAACGCAATCAAAATCCATCCCCAGTGAGAAAGGTGAAAGGGAAAAAAAAAAAGATTGTTTGCTTTCGAAGTTTGTCCATGTTTGAGCTGCTTCTACAAAGGATTGGATGTCGGTGACAGTTACAAGTTTCTTCAGTTTAATGACAGGAATTACTACATCCTGAATGATGAAGATGAGGCGTTGTTATTTACTGCATCTATCTACCTTAGTGCAACAACTTTTATAAATGCACCGATTTCTCTGGGCTAGAAAGACTTTCTCTGTTTTTTTGCAGCGCAACATGAAGCGAAATGGGAGTCGTAGCTGTGTAACAAGAAAGACCAGATTTGGATCTCGAGAACGGGATTGGCTCAAAGGGGACACCCAGCGGGGCTGTGTGTGTCTGTATGGGGGGACGGTGGAGCTGCAGCCGCCTGCCTCTGGCCCCCAGGCCTCCTCCACCCCTCAGACAGACCTGCAGTTGGTGCTCTGCTCCACCAATACCACTGTGGAGGAGTTGTGTGCCCAACGGGACGGAAAGGGACTCTACGTCCAGCTGCACGGAGACCTAGTGAGGTAAATACGCTGGCATTTACGTGTGTTTTTGGGGAACTGCGTCTGCGTATGAAGCATAATAACAACCGAAGACAAAATATCAGTAGTGCTGCTATAAGTGACGCGAGTTACATCTGGATCAGTGGTTTGTCAGCCTGGGCCAACAACATCTGGCTGCTGTGACCCTGCATCAGTATCTTCATCGCGTGTTGGATCTAATACACACGCTCATGAAGGATGTGTTGCCATGTGATAATTAAAAAGTTGGGACTTTGTCTTTTATCATTTATTGGATCCGCTCAGTCTCAGACATCTTAGCAGCCACTGCAGATACTTTCATGGGAGTGTAAAAAAAGTGAAAGGAATTTAAAAAAGACTGTAAAAGATTCTCTGGTTTGCAGGTACATATATATAGTGAAAGTGAAACACTCAGCTAGCGTAGTTTAAAATGGAAGGACGTCTCTGTTGAGAAAAACAGCTGAAATAGGTGAAGTAGTGTACTGACCAACTTTTAATGTTGTATTTTAACTAAATGTTCACATTTCTGTCTCATTTGTCCCATAATATCACAAAACTGAACTGGGCCTTGGCTTTTGCTTAATATACTGTCTTTGGAAGTAAATAAGTGTCCATATTGAAAAGGCTCACATTAATCAAAGAAGGTAAACACACAGAGCTCTAAGGACCTTCTACAGTTACACTAACATCACTACCATACCTAGAATACCCCCAGGGAACATGGCTGAACGCCTCTTTTAGCTCCACAAGACATATGTAGACAGAAATAGCAAACGACCCTTTGATTGCGTGTGAAAAGATAAAAAGCCGGTTCACTGATCCGTGACTTGGAAGGAGTCTGGACCGTTCCTCCGTAGCTTCTTTGGGAAAGTCTATGTGAAGATAGAAAGGAAAAGCAAAAATGCCAGAAGGAGCATTGAGGGACATGCTATTGTAAATGGTTATGTAACATTAATGACTAAAAGTTCATGCGGTGGACTTGCATTTAAAACATGATTGGAAATTTTAATCACTCTATAACTGATAGTGGTGTGAACAACTAATAGCCTATAAAACTTTTTTTTTTTAATAACTTTTCTGATTATGAGCTGTAAGCACTGCATAGTGATGATGACTGGTAATAAATGAAAGGCTTTTAGAAAGCCTGTGGACGGGCTATGTTAGTTCTGTTTCTATTCCAGGAGTACAGCACTTAAATCACAGTCTGCCATTCAGTATGACCAAGTGGATTTAAATTTAATAATAACTTCTTTGGCATCCAAAACCTGGGTATTACCTTCTTTACAAAGGTATGATTGCTGCCTTGTACAAAAGGAATTTCCATTCCAGAAAGCACATACAGTAAACACAAGCCAAGGTTAACATTAAATGCAAAAAAAGTGATATGTTTATGAAAAATGCACGATCCTAGGACCTTAAAGAGGCTCCTACTTTCACATTATCTCTCCTTCTTGTAAATTGTTATATCTTTAGCGGCCTTTATGTAACAGTTTACTTTTTCTCGGATTGATAGATGCGTGTACGAGCATCTGCAACACACAAAGCAGCAGTAAAACATGCACTGAAGGATTTGTGAGTAAGAACCTGGTGGAAGAGAGAAAGCTTTTATTAGTGATTTGCTTTTCATAGCTTGTAATGACATGCTGCTTACACGAAGACATAGTCTGTCTTTTTTTACTTTTAAGGGGAACACTGCATTTTCTGACAAATTCCCAAAGTGATCCATCCATCCATCCATCCCTCCATCCCTCCATCCCTCCTTTCATTCATTTTTGTGCCACTTATTCTGGTCAAGGTCACAGTGCTAACAGGAAGAGCCGAGCAGAGTCTAGTGTTCTTCCTCTCAGCAACAAGCTCTTTCACAGGGATCTCCCAGTGTTCCCAGGAGAACTGGGATATGTAATCCCTCCAGTGTGCCCTGGGTCTGTCCCGGGGATTTCTCCTAGTTACTAATGCCCAGAATACTTCCAAAGGGAGGCTCTCAGACATCTCAACCCGCTTTTCTCAGAAGAGTGAGTGGCTTGATTCGTAGGACTGCTAAACTGAGCTCCTCACTCTGAAATGTCAAGTGAGATCAACCACTTCTTCAGAGAAATCTCACCAAAACATTACATATAGTCTAATTGTTAGTACTTTAAATGATCTCCACTGTTACCGTTTCCATTTGCCTGTATTAAACCAGCGGGATGAAACTAATAGTAATATCATATTGCCATCACTATTTTCACGTCACCATTCTTCTGCTATAGTTTAATGTCACCTGGGTGGAGAATGACTTTATCTCTTTATCTTGAGGTGCTTTTAACTTCTGATATTTGACCAACGACGTAGTGTAACATCATGGGTGTAGCTGCAAAGCCTTGCCCTACCCTAACAACACTGTGGCCATATTTTAGGTTCAAGCCAAATGATAAAATTGAACTCAGTCATTTAGAAGTAGGGTTAGTGTGTATTATTGAACTACTGTCAGGGTTAAATACTATAATAGTGGTATAAAATGTACCGAAAAAGACATTTAACTCATTAATTACAATTATTCAACAAAAAATTACAGATTATGATGGTTCTACGTCTTGTATTTACAACCTACAACTGGTGAACCAGACCAAACAGCAATTTACGAATCCCTCTATGATTGACTAGCCAAAGGAATTGAAAATAATAAAGTGTTTGAACCATGGCTTGGTTTTTTTTTTACACCCTACATATTTCTGTTGCCGTACATGGGTATACTGGAGGCGTGTAGAATAAATTGAGAGGCACATTTCTATAGTTTGCTGCAGAACTGACCTGTCACTGTGAGGGCATATGAACTGATTGGGTGGCATTGGGTGGTAGAGATTTAATGGCTTCTTGCAACTTTGCCCAAGGTTGGAAAATTTGCGGCTTAATGAGGCATGCTTATCTGTGATACGTGAACGGTCCTCATCCTCCTGTTGCCTGCTGGAAGTTGCAGTCAACGCGGATCTGCAGAGTTCTGCGTTGTCGTGTTGAGGCCACAACTGTCTGCAATAAAATGACATAATTCTGTAAATCATGTTGGAGTCGCTGTTAATTAAATATACAGTAGTTGGCAAGAAAAGGTACTCACTCATATTTGATTCTTTTTCTACTTTTGTTCCGAACCTTTGTGCAAAATTTCAAGCGTGCAACAAAATATGAGCTATTAATGTCTAAAACCAACATTCTTTTTTATTGTTTTCTGACCTTTCTTTTTATTGTTGCACCACAACAAAATATATTATAACGCTTAATATGAAACGATAGATGTTTTTCTATTGTTATATTGCACAGGGCTTACTTCCATTGGAGCAGGTGGAGAAAAAAAAAACAGATCTTGTTATTTGTTGAGGACATTACAGCACCACCATCTCTTTTTTTTTTTTACCCTTTAGGAGGCTGGACCCCTCTGAACGCCCACTCCAGATGGTTTATGAATACCTGACAGCGATGGGATATGCAGACCCTGTACGAGTACAGCAAGAGGCAGCCAACTCAGACCTCAGCTGTTTGATCCGCTTTTACAGTGGTGAGTACCGAATCACAGGGCCGTCGCCTCCAATCTCTTTACAACCTGATGCTGCTCAGTTGAATATGTTGTCATCTGTTTGGAAAAGGAACTGGACTTCTAAAACAAGGAGACAGAGGTCAAATGTTCCAACTTGGTTAAATCACAACCTCTTTTTTTTTTCTTTTTTTTTTTTTTTATCTCGTGTCTCTGTGTAAAAGAGCGTGAGCTTTCGGGATGCATTGTCCTGTTGACGAGGTGAAGTTGGTGTTAAAGAGTGATGCCTTTCCGATCTGTCTGTAGCATTCAGCACCGCTCGGGCTAACGCATACACACACCCATCACGGCTTCATGATAAGTGACCAGCCATCCCTCACCCTGTAGTGTTCTGCCATTCCCGTGTAGGCTGTCTTTCACCTGCTGGTGTCAACATGCTCCCATGACCGCCGCACTGCAGTGACTAAGTGTCCCTGTGACAGTGTGATATATGAAAGCAGCAGCAGAATGGATGTTTCTCATTTCACACCTTGACTCTAGGGAGAAGCAGGACAAATTTGTATCCGCACACGTGTCTTAATACAGCATATAAACACTTCTCGGTTGAGTGTGCACATTTGTTGCAGGTCTAATGATTTTCTTGCTGTAGCAGCAATTAAGGGATTTACCATTAAGGATAAATGGTGAGCGGTGTTCTGTAATGCGTCTCCACTTAATAAACTGACTGATGTTCCTGCTGAATCAGTGAAACGCCTTCTGTGTGTGGTTACAACCGCATACATGCTGCCGGAAAGGACTGAGCAAACCACAGCGCCTAAATGACTTATATGCCGTTCCTGCCACATACAGGTACATGTTCCACACTGAATAAAATTACCAAAATATTTGCTAAACACATATTGCGACAGCTTTGAATTGAACTTCTATGTTTAAACTGGGGCTGGGTGATATGGCAAAAAAAAAAAGAAAAAAAAAGTGCCATATTGATCAATATTGATATTAATCACAGTACAACATTAGATAATGCCATTTTAAAGAGTATCCTCTTTAGGGTACATTAATTAAACTGTAGAATATTAACATGGGGAAGCGTTTTCATACTCTCAGTGTAATGCCAACCTTTGAGGCCATTTGAGTGTGGAGAGTTTATGAGGTGCACCTGAATGCACCATGAAGTTCTTTTCCTTATGTCTGTGTTTGTGTGACAGCAGAGAACAGAAGCAGCATGCCGTTAAATGAGACCAAAGCATCGTAGACTCTCAGAATAGTTTTTTAAAGAAATATTTCGAGAAAAATCGAGTAAAAATCTCCAAAGCATCCTAAACTTTCGAGATTGTTCTGTTGCCCAGTCCTAATTTGAACATGCATTATGCAGGAAACAGATATTAAAGCATCTTAAACAACAAGATTATGTTGAAACTTGATAAAATATTCAACTGTAATTACTTCTTATGTAAAGCTAAGGGTGCAGGTGTGATGCTCAGTGAAAGGGAGATCAGTTTTAATCCTAGACTCTTGTCTGTAACAAGATGTTGCGTGGCCTGCTTTATTTTTTATAGACAAGTACACTTCGTTTTTCTTCCTAATTATAATCCTCAGGGTAAATTTAGGGTTATACAGTGTACAACCATTGTATTTTGTTTTTTTCTGGTTTTAGCTATCCTCTTTTGCATTGCTACAGCTTTCCTTTTATGTGTACCAGGGAGCATATATTAACCAGCCGAAATGCTCGTAGTAGACTTCATTTGAGAGGGAACTTCTTCCAGTTTACGTGTTTAACGTGTAGCTGAAACACAACCCAAAGTACATCAGTTTAAACATGGATGAAATGTAACCCTAAGCCCCAACTCTAACCCTAACACTAAACCTGGTGGGGGGTTAGGGTTCCATGAAAAGAGTGGATGTTAAAAGGTTAACAGATGTTTGTTAGTAGACCTCCGTGGCCTCAGTCTAATTCCTAGTCCCTATGTGTCCCGTGGAAGCTTCGCTGTTGTTTGCCACTTGCCAACATGAGAACTGGTTTGGTGTTGGATAATATCAGTAGTCAGGCCACATTGGCCAGCCTCTAGCCAGGCCCCTGGGAGACTTCCTGCCTCCTTTTGTCAACTCATGGGAAAAGAGAACCAGAGACCAGGCATCTCTGGTACTCTGGCACTCTTGACATCACACAAAGGCAAAGAGGACAATTTGATTTGCCTATTTGGTGCCTATACGACTGAGGAGGGAATAACAAGCAAACGTCTGGCAGTATAATTTGCAGGTTGTTGTGGCTGTTGTGTGTATTTTATCAGTGGGTTTACCTAACCTCCCCGTGTTGGGATTTAGGAGCTCTCAAGTCATTTATCTTTACCAGTAGACCTCTTTTTTTTTGGCTGGCACATGATAACGCTGTTTTTTTTTTTTTAATTTCCACTTACAGTGATGATGTTGGTGATGTGTTGTAGAAACACAAAACAAGAGCCTTGTTATTAGATCCATCTCCCAGGTCCTTGCATGTCTAACAGCCGTTAAGAGTAATGATCTGACTGAGCAAAAGAGGAGGACTGTGGCCTATCAGTGAAGACTCTAGCTGCCTCAGAGTCAACATACTGTATATGGCATACTCCATGTGTGAGTTCTGCACTTTACAGGCTTTGAGAGCTGTTCAGGTTGTTATGACCTTGGTTTCAGTATCCTTAAACATAAATGTCAGGTGTTGCAAGATACTTAAAAGATTAGCTCGCCCAAATTACAATCACTTATCTACATAGCGGTGGTGACTAGCCATAAAGGTGTTTTTTATTACTTAATGGCTTGTGATGACCGTCTGTCAGATTTTTACAACTGTAAAACAATTGAACTGAATGGATTCTTGTTTACGGTGCTTACTGTGTTTAAAAAAAATGATATTAAAAAAGATTCGACAGTTGGATCTGTTTTTGCAGAAATGAAAGCTTTTGTGTCTCTGAAAGTGGTCAATAACTGTTGTATGTAAGACTTTTAAGTATATGCATGGCCACATACCACATGGAGTATAGACAAAAGTGTTTTTGTCTTTCTCCCACGTTTGGGTAAATTGCTCTTTTTGGTTGAAACACATCAGCCATAGTCATACAAGCAGTGACATTTATATAACAAATGATCAGAAACCAAAAAGATCTGAAAACTGGTCTATGTGTTGTCTTAACGTGGAATGTGCACACTTGTCCATCTGCCTATACATATATATTTGCATTTCCCTGTTTAGTCATGCATAACAAAGTGAGTGTCGTTTCTATCCATGTAGGATTATTCCCTCTGAAGTCACTGAAGTGTTTCAGAGTGCAATGCAGTAGGTGATTTATTAAACTTCACCAAGCACTTATTTGTTCAGAAAACTCATCTCCAACCTTCTCCACCCTCCTGCCCACACACACACTCCTGCTGTGGCGCACAGATGAGATGAAAACAAACATGGGCAAAGGGAGTAAACATCTCTAAATGCTGACTTAATCAAAAGCGCTCACAGTGAAAACAACTGCAGAGACCTGAGGGTTAGTGGTTCTGTGGACGGTCTACGCAGCTGCAGTGTGGACAAAGCCTCCCGAAGGCTCCGTCGATCGTCACTGGGCCCCGTTCCACCTCTGCCCGGGTGATCTCTTAACATCTGCGAGCGAAGAAACTTGAAGCCGCTGCGCACGTATCACGTCAGGTGTACTGTCAGCATCACAGAAGAAGGAAAGAAGTCATCTGCATGTCATCTTAACTCATCTAATAGGTTATTGATCTGACCAGGGCTGATTTGCCAGTGGACATCTAAATGAAGATTTTAGAGCGGAGTGCACAACTGTCTGCAACTCTGAAGCCTGAGTGATAACAATCATGTCCTGGAGCAACAGAAAGTGTAAAATCACTGTGAAGTACAGGGTTTATGCTTTAATGGGAAAAACAACCAGTTTACAGGGATGAAAGGTGAAGGAGTCAGACTGAGATTTAAGAGAAACACTAAGTTTTACTCACAACCAGGTACTCGCAGAATTACCCCGAGCAGTAAAACTGTGCAGAGAAGGCTCTCCCTGTTTTTCTGCCGTCTCCTTGTAAGCTGCTGTTTCTCTGATAGAACTCTGCTTCTTCCAAGAATTTCATTTCTCTCATTAAAAAACCCAAAGACTCAAGTCTCAAAGCCTGTCAGTTGTAACATGCTGAAAAATAATAAATAATCATAATTTTAATGATCTGAATCCCTGTGTGTCTTCATCTGTGCTCTGCACAGAGCAGATTTTGCTGTATTTGATTATCAAATTATCAAAAGGTTATCAAAATTCAACGCACAAATCAAAGTTTAAAGATTTGTTTTTTTTTTTTTAAAGTGTGGTAAATACAGACCACCAAGAGCAGGCATCTGGGTGGTGGGTTGAATTTGAATTTGCTGTCAAAAAGAGCTTGCTGTTCTGAGTGAAATTATACTGTGTTTCCACCTCCACTGACCCACTACTGCATGCTAACGCAATCTGTGCAATCTTGAGCAAAACAATAGGGCCCTGGGATACTGGTGGCATTGTGTCAAACGTAGTGTTCTGAATCATCCAGTCTTTGATTAAAAACAGATTTCAAAGAGTATAAACACCATTCAGAACAAGATCAGGAGCTACAAGTTAAAGCCATTACACAAAAAGAGAGGGGAATTGGCTCCAGTTAGTACACTGACTGTCTCCTGGCTATAAAGAACAGTCACTTTACTTCTTTTGGGGTAAATGTCATTTTCTTTATCCCAACAATGATGAACTGTTTTATATTAAGCATCCTCTGTTATTCATTTATTCTTTAAAGGTTTGCAGACTTCGGCAGATATTGAAGTCACAAGCTCAGACTGCAGGAGAAAGTGGGCCAAATATTTTATATTTTTTTGCCCATATGTGACTCAGATCTGGGTTTTTTCACAATAGTGTGAACCACACAAATCACATGGAATCGGATCTTTTCAATTCTGATTTTGGCCACTTCCACATACGATCCTAAATCTGATTCGGATCAGATTCTTCCTCACGCAACCCCAGACTGAACATTGATGTGAATTTTACAACACTCTAGATTGAAATTCATCACAACTGCACTCACTCAGATACTGTAAAGAAGTTCAAACGAGCACAACCATAAACATCTACAGCAGTAAAATGCGGTTCAAACTGGAATCTGACTGACCACATTTCTAAAAAATTATGTAAACAGCCGACAAAACTTTCTCTTCACCCTCGTCCTCATTATCATCTGCTCACGAATGTGCCGCCTGCCACCGCAGGTCAACGTATAAATGAAACTGTAAACACTGACTTAAGTGGTCTCCATGTTTACTATGTTATCTGATGTCTTTGTTATTGTTGGTTCAGGACTGCGACCACATTTAAAACATAATGTGAACAGCCAAACTGATCTCAGCAATAAATCCAAATTGAGTTTAAGTATAGCCAAAGTCAGACGCGCTTTGTTAACCCTTGTATGGTATTTGGTTCAAATTGACCCGTTTCAAATTTTTAGAAAAAGAAAAAGGGTACAAGTGTAATTTTTTTCTACCTGAAACTCAATGGCTTTAGCTTATTTTCTGTGATAAACGTGTACCAAAAAATAAAAAAAAATGCTACTATACCTCACACATTTACATCCTTCATATGGTCTTAGGGTCAGTTTGACCGTGAAACATGCCCACACACAAATACACAGACAGAAACACACACACACACACACACACACACACACACACACACACACACACACACACACA
>JAPQRN010000018.1:26537343-26561224 GCA_037367275.1 Coranthus polyacanthus | reverse complement strand
CTGCCACAAAATGTTGTTATCAGTTATGATCCGCCCGGCATATCACGCGAGGGATATCGTGATCAACAAGTGTGTTTGTCGTCATTTTGTTTCCGGAGCATAACTGGAAAACTATTGAGTATTTTTAGCAGAACTTGCATCAATTGGTCCGTTATGTGGTGGACTGGTGCCTTTTGACATTTTGCCCGTCATGCTCTTTTAAAATGGGCAAAGTCAATGAAACTAAGTTAATATCAGTAACAAGTACCACTTATTGATTCTGAGGGGGCTCATGTATTTTGAGCAAAGCTTTCAACATCTGTGACGCTGTTTCAGATCTCTTGTCTTCTGGAGTGCGGAGCAAAGTTGTGAAAGGCCAAAGAACTTACAGGCTCTTTGCAGGTGAGTGTTTTATTTTTGTGCTTCCGTCACAGCATTATGTTTTGTACTTCAGTTGTTTTTGTTGCATATACTCACTGAGGTAGTTTATTGTGAATTCATTTAAACTGATGCGGAACCTAAAGGATGCCTGATCTCTTGTGTTGAACTCGGCTACATCTGGTTGACAGTAGTTTTCCTTTTTCATTTGATTCTGGGGAGTACATTTGGTCACAATAAATGAGAAGAGGTTTTTTGGAAAATGTCTGTTTTGCTAATTTTCCGAGCAATACATCATCCGGCTGGAGAAAAAAAACCCTTGTAATTAATCAGCCTCTATTTTCCCCCTGCTTTCATGATTGTAACGTTTACAGATCACCAAGAGCTGAGGAGCAGACGCTGAGCAAATTAAAATATGTTAAGCGTAATAATAAATACGACCAACTCTGATGGATTTACGTTGAGCTATCATATCAATTCTGTAACTTTTTCAGTTCCAGGACTGAGTTTCATAACCTGTGTAAACTTTCGAGCATACATGACCAAGCATATGTATAGTGATTCCAATGGGACAATAAGGCAAACTAAACGAAAATTTGGTTTACATCATCATAACGATAACAATGAGGATGAATGAGGTTTTCCTAAAGAGACTTCCCACTTCTCTGAAACATAGTTTTTCTGTTTCCTCTTTACCAGTTGTCTATCACCATGGGAACAGTGCGACAGGCGGTCATTACACCACGGATGTCTTCCACATTGGTCTTAACGGCTGGCTGCGCATTGACGACCAGACAGTGAAGGTCATCAACCAGTACCAGGTGGTGAAGCAGACTGCAGAGCGCACCGCCTACCTGCTGTACTACCGCCGCGTCGACCTGCTGTAGACATACACACACACACCCGCAACATATACGCAAGCATACCCGAACATACCAACACACGCCCAAAATGCACTCTTGACAGTACATGCACACGACACAAACACACCAAACTAATGAACAGGAACACTGCCCAACTTGTTCTCTTGCAAGATTTTCCTCTTCTTCCCTCCTGTCCCTGCTTTCCTGAGAACCAGCTTTTCCAACACCTTTTCCTTGTCTCTTTTTTCTTTTTGGAAGAAGAGAAACAAGCTGCATTCACACAAAAAAAAAAAAAAAAAATCCCTGTGACTGCTCTCTCTTCTCTGTGCACCACTGCTGTTTTTTTTTTTTTCTTTTTCTTTTTTTTTTTTGTTTCATTTTGTTTCAAAAAAGCAGCGAGGAAGGACTGTTTGAATAGACTGAGGTGGGGTTGGGGTTACAGGTCAGGACCCAAGACTCGCCTCTGACTGAGCCCACGGCTTGGCTTGGATAGAGAACAGTGGACTCACACACAGGATGAACTATCTACCACAGGCTGCAAATATGGACTGCTGGGGAAATTTCTCTGGTGTGAATGACCTTTTTTTTAAGGAAATGACCTAGAAGTATCAGTGTTTGCCTTTTAGTAAGGAGAACTGTTGTCCTGATGAATTTGCAGCAGTTTAAAAAGCCTATTTGAATTTTGCCCTAGTGCATTGAAATGGCCCAGCACCAGCATTATCATGAGTCTCTCCTTTCAAGGCCAGATTGTGTTCTCTGCCACCAACTCCTCCTCCTCCTCTTCCATTTCCTCACTTTTCTGATGCTTTTAAATCTAGGTACAACTTGAGCCATCAAAAACCGGGAGAAAAAAAAAAAAAAAAAAAAAGATCGGGGATATGGAAACTGAGCAGCTTTCTTGTTTGAGAGATTCTTGTTATGCTATCTGGGTTTAGATTTAGAAAGACTATCTAAAAAAAAAAAAATAATAATAATGCGCTTTAGAATTAAAGTGATAACTAAAAAGCTTCTGTGCACAAAGTATACGTTGACGATTGAAGACGTGACAGGCAAATGCATATTTTGCAAATATTTAGACTTAAAAATATATTAAAAAAAAAAAGAATAAAAATATAAAATTCTAGCTGACTGAAAACTTGTTTGTGTCCTAAAGGGCCGCACTAGTTTTGAGACTCAGTTCTTGCACTGGAGAGATGGCAACCAATTAAGACAGATTCCACTGCAAAACCTGCCCTTGTTTACTTTGTACATTTCCTTCTTATCCATTACATTTTTTTTTTTTTTTTTTGTCTTTACTCGTCTAAAGGTTCCACCTGTGTATAGGTGGCTTATCAGTGTAGTTTTGAGCCACACCACCCCTTTCCCCCCCCCAACTCAGCAGAAAGCGGGGGGGGGGGGGGCTGCCTTAGGTTCCATGTGTGACGTTTTTTCCACTCAGTGTACGAGTCTAACCCTATTCAGGCAGCAACAGCTCGTCTAATGTCTGAGGAGTTAGGGGAATGTACCTGAAATCTGTATTAACTCTTTGTGGCTCAGCATTTCCTCCCAGTCGAGGCAACGTGAGTGTTGAGGGGAAGCGGGGCGACATCCTGTGCGACTCTCTGCATAAGACCCCGGACTTGCGCACAAGAGGAGATAGTGTTTGCTTTTGTTGAAGATATTAATTTTTGGATCATTCATTGATTGTGATAATTTTGTTTGAATTACTAAAAGATGTTAGGTTTTTTTTTTTTTTTCTTTTTGTCATTGATCATTTATTGGATGTTCCCATGCTCTCGATCCATTCAGAAATATGCTTGCATTTGAATTGGTGTTTGAAAAGAAATTACACAGGCTAAAGCACAACAATGAATAAAATTGAACTAGTTCTTTGCTTGATATTTATTTCCATTTTGTCACTTTCTCTTTTCATACTTATGTTTTTGCTCGAGTCCCATTTCATTCCAAACAGTGTCAGGATTTCAGTATTAACACCAAGAAGTTATCGACTCAAGTATTTCTAAATGCTTTAGGCTTGTCCACTTAGTCTTCTTGTGAACTTGCATCAAACATCCTTTCATACAGATTTAGCATTTTTTTTTACATTCTTTTTTTATACATTCTTGTCCCATCGATTTAAACAAGGTACACAGGTGAGAGTAGGTCCCTCTTAAGGCTTGACCGTTCCTCATTTTTCTGCTTTAGATCAAAGAGACGGGGCATTGTGAAACATTTTTCCTTTTTATTTTTGTAACTGCGTAACTTTAAACACGCCCCTTACTTGATGCCAAGTTCACCGACACGGACTAGATCAGAATTAAAATCCGGCGTTATATTGCACATTTGTCTTAAATTATTGAAATCTTTGTGATAAACCATCTTTGTGCGGTCCATAGTCTCAATTGACTTTTTTTTCTTGTGGGTTTCGAAGTCGGAAGCCTCTCCCGGGTAAACCAAAGGACAACATTATCGGCCTATCTGCCTTCCCTGCGATTTATATTCAAGACATTATTTTGCCTTCTCCATCCAAAGTGTTGTTGCCATTTCTCTTCAGTCTACCACTCATTCCACACAGCAAACGGAGGCGTGCTGTTTAAACAGTCAGTGCATCTTCTAACTTTAATAACAGTTGTGCTTTGTAGTCATTTCTGCACAAATTGTGACATTGTTAATTTGCATTTTTCCTCCCCCCCTTTGAAGAATGTTTGGAAGTTGGGACTTGAAAATGGACACCTTGAGCTTTCTGTTGTACAGTTTTATCTCAGTCTTTTATGGCTGGTCAGGAAATTTGCTGGTGAAATGCTTCAATAATGTCTCTTTTCAGTATGTGCTCCTAACACTATTATTGTCTGCTGGGATTTGTTGGGATATTGACCTAAAAACAAAATCTATACTGTCTTTTAATTTTAAGCCTCCAGCATTCTATTTTGTTTATTGTTCAAATAAAGGATTGTGCAAAAAGCAGTTTGCTAATGAAGTGTAGTCTGAGGACTACTTGGCTTTCTTATAATACAGTAAAAACATCTGCAGTCTCTACACTGTGGACTGTCCTACAGAACAATGTGCACAATAAACCAAAACAACAAAACGCTCCTCAGAGTCTTGGTCTACCACATGCTACTAATTGGTCCCTTGTTCTTGTGTGTTAAAATACACTATATGTAGTATGTTATATCTGCCCTCCTGTGGTCTGGCTGCCTCCGTGTCCAGAGCGCTGTCTTTAGGACCGTTCCTCAGCTCACCACTGTTTGGTTTAATGGGAAGCAAACCCATCATTGAAATATCTGCCATGTAAGGTTTTTCTGCCCTTCAGTATCCCTTACTATTTATTCCTCCCTTACTATAGCTTGGCTGTGCCCTGAAATGTGGCTTTGCTCTGAAAGTAACAATCAAGCGTAGTATTTTTCTTGTTAATGTCGAAAAGCAGCTACAAGATCTTTTGTTTTTTGGGGCGGGTTTACAGGTCCTCAGAATGAAGGGTAAACAGACGACTTACATTCAGATGAGTCTCCCTCAGCCACGCTTTGGGGATAGTTGCGTGCAGTTGTGTGTCACGTTTGCTCCCACGTTGCCTTTTAACGATTTTGTAGTGGTTTGTTGAAAACTGCGTGGGACGTATTTATCGTCACAAGGCAGTCGTGTCAGTGGCCGCTGTAGAGAATGAGTATGAACAGTTGGGGCCCGAAGCGCGTTAGCATATTGTGCCATTTTAAGGTCATTAAAGTACCGGGAATCGGAATAATTATTCTGGGGAGATGAGCAAGTCAAAATTGTGCGCTGCTTCTGGGCAATGAAGTCAAACCAGATGTATCCAAACAGCATGAGAACAATGCGGCCCTCATTTTGTCACCCGGTTACTTTGTCTCTTCTGCTCATGTTTGAGTTATTTATTAGACAGCAGACAGACATTGGACGCTGCACTGAACCACAGATACGACTGTCACAGCTCCATACTCCATATAAATTCATGCTAATGTCATTTTTGACCTCTCATTGGGAACTTAGGCATGTGAGGACCCAAATGTCAGCGTTTTGTGCCCTTTACGTATAATGGGCTACAGTGTTGTGACAGGATAAATGAGTAGACACACAAATGCAGTGGCTGCAGTTCAGGCTATGAGTGGTCACTGAATGGACAAAAACAAACGCCATATAATCCATATTACTGACAGCAATATGGATTTCCAGCTATTCACTGTTGAGGCTGGAACAGCTGGTGTGTATTTAGTTCAGGCCATGACGCAAAAAAAAAAAAACCCTTGAACTACACGGGATTCTCCAAACAGCGACCCTTGCCCTCAATTTACTTGTGGGCTCACATTGAACTTTTCTGTCCTTCCGTCACCTCTTTATTCTCACAGGAGTGATTCTGTGGACGACCTAGTCCTCTTGGTGCTGGTTTGTTTTTGTAATCATCATACACCATATGGTCCTTTCATTCAGTGTCCTGTTTTTTTGTTTTTTTTTTGTTTTTTTTTTCCTTTTCCCTCCCTCATCATCTAATTTTTATGCATCTTGTTTAGACATTGAACAGCTCTCCTATTTCTAAGCAGAGTAAACATCACGGCAACCGGAGTTTCAAGGACTTCCTCGAGCCCCCTGTCAAAATAAACCCGCAGACTTCAGCACCGTGCACAAAGGGGCGTGCTGTGGTGGATGGCGGTTTCCCCTTGAATTTACAAAAAAGAAAAACTAGGTCCCACCTGCTTATGATTATATAATATTCAGAAGTAAACAGCAAAAGGATGTTTGCGTTTTTGTAATCCTTCTGTTGACTTCGGCTTCATCCGAGAAGAGCTGAGAGATGCGAGGTTTCATTTGGCCTGGTATGAATTATGCCTCTGGGTTAATGCAGCTGAGTAACGAATGACGCTTACGAGAAGAAAGCCCTCCCGTGGACATTTAAATTCAGTCATTAAGTGTGAGTTTTGACTGTTTACTTACAGAATGATTTGTCATCTTTGCCACAAAGAAATGCTCCGGTTCGTGGGGAATGCGGGTCATTAGATTAAAAACAAAAACAACTATGGATCACATTTGTGCAAAACAAGTAAGCTTCTCATTTACAGCGTGTCTTTATTTCTGTTACTGGTGATAGAAAAGCTCAATCTTCCAGTAAAATGTTCTAGAAATCCGACAGCCAGAAACCACACTGTGTTTATCCTCGGTTGCTGTGGTAAGACAGTCGGCACAGAAAGAAGTATCTGAGAATCAAGGATCAAAACGGAGTCGCACCAAAACGATCAGAAATGCTAAATGCTGTCACGACTTATTTAAAGGGCGTCCTGAATGATGGGGTTTCTTCAGGTGCCAGGTTGAACGTCATGCGGCAAATACAATCGCAACCAGAAAAAGAGATGCGAGTGTGCATGTAAACGGAACTGCGTCAACAGCTCTGCGGAGTGAAACAATATGCAATACTGTGTAATGGTTTAAACCTTTTTTTTTTCTTCTTTTTTTTTCTTTTCTCCTACATCTGGATGGTTTGTGTTTGGATAAATTGATTTGTAACGGTGGCTGCAGTCAAACCAAACCATCGGGATCTGATTGCATTGTTATGTAATCAGTAAAGATAATGGCTTTCCGTCATTTTACACACTTGAAGGAGAAAACATCCCTCATAATGTTCTCATGTTGTTGTAAGATAAAGGTGCTGACATTAAGATGGACCTAATACCGGCCATCAGATCACATAATGATTCACTGATGAAGGGACCTTTGCGTTGGTACATTACAATGCTTCCAATTACATAAAGGGAGAGATTTTACTTGGAGACTTGTTGGATTTTCCAAAAGCTGCGCAGCACAAGGGATGAGTTGCTCAACAAGGAGAACTGAAGGCAAAGTGTGGCCTGTTTTCACTGAGGAAAGCCAAGCTTACAGTATGTTTCCCGCTGTTTGCTCGGTTGTTTTAGAGACGGACCCCATGAGGTTCTAGCTTTCCTTTTCTTCAGTCTACAGAATATTTCTCCGTGCACATCTCAGAACAGACAAAAGCTACCCTTCCTAACATATACAGGACTTAAAAGAGAGAAAGCAGATGCATGATGGGCCAGACTTCCTGTTAAACATGTATTTTGACTGAGTGCAGAGCCTAAACTGGTACAAGCCTTGTGGGAAGAAAGTCCGTCCGACGGCTCAGTCCGCTGGCATTCCTCCTGAGCTGTTGTGTTCTTATAAATGTCTGAGATGTTTCAGTCGAAATCAAGCTCACGATGGAATAAAATGTAAACTATTTGGGTCACAACACAGTGAGCCCTCTGCAGGGTCAGCGAGGAGATACATGTAAAGAAAACAGTTTTTACGGCATCCTTGCTTCCCTTTGGCCACACTTTTCCTCTCAGTAACACTTGGGTGTCACATAATGTACTTTGTAACTTTTCTTATAACCTTGATTCAAATGAAAGGAATGTGTAGTGTTTTTTTTTGTTTTTTTTTGGTTTTTCACACCAAAACAGACCATCTGCCATTTTTATAGGCGTCTTCAACTTAGAAGACTTAAAAACCATGTGAGGTTTTTTTTGTTTTGTTTTGTTCCATCAGAGACTGATTTCACGTGATTGCAACAACTACAACCAATTAAATTACCATGGCGACTGACCTCTGACGCCTCTTTTATGGACGGTTTGGTGGAAAGTGACCTTGAATAGTCGGTCCGCTGTGTTCCCATTGCTGGATCCAGTCTTTAAGTACAACTACAGAGACTTTTTTTCAGCGCTTTAATACTGTCAGTGATACGAATACATCGCACTCTTGAAATTAGAAATTAAAACTGCTATAAAAGCCAATAGAATAGGGGAAAAACGTAAGTATTGCACGTGATATTTCGATTATTTTTTTTACTTAAATGAAGGTAGCAGTACCTCACCACCTAAAACAGCTGCCGTGTAGATGAAAGTGTTAACAATTTATTACGTAACGGAGATAAAAGTACTGAGGTATGACGGCAACGTGCACTTAAACATCCAAAACACATTATCCAGCAGAATGGCCCCCGTCAGAGATACATTATACACTTTTAATTACTATTAAATTTGATGCTTAATACTGAAGCTGAAACTGAGCTCAACCTTTAACACCGCAGCAGTAAAATGTAAGATACACATGAATTCAGCAGTAATAAGAATCCAAAAACATAATCTACAGAGGAAAACACTGACGGGAGCCATTTTTTTTCTGCACGACGGCCACTTTTGCTTCTCGTACATTTGTCGTTAATACACACTTTTATGAGATACAGCTAAATACGCGTGATAAAATATCACAGTATTCGTGTTTCAAATGCAGTGTGGCGGAAGTTTATAGGTAAAACGTTCCACTTTGGGGAACTTAAGTTCACACAGAGTGGTCAAATGATGTGTACTGTGTGTGAGTTTCCTCCGTAACCGTCACATACCCCAGTGTGTGATTAAAACCGAACCTCCAGATGCAGATTATGTCTTCCTGGTGGAGGTCTCCCTGTTCGCTGCTCCCCGTGTTTGTTGTCATGTTGTGATGATATATGTCCGGCTCATGTCGTTAACAGTCAGTAAAACGTGACTGAGAGGTGGTTGTTCGCGCATGACAGGCCGATGGTTTACATTATTTGTAGTCCCCCCCCCCTCCCCACCCCTCCTCTCTGACATTAGGCTGCTCGTCAGTGCGCGCACTGCGCGGAGTTTGCCAAGAACATAACCTACTTCAGGGAGGCTGGCGAGTGGGGGAGTGAGGAGACAGTAATTTTTTCCTCTGGTCCTGAGGGGTCTCCTTCTCTATATAAGGCACTCTGACTGCTCAGAAGTTACACAGTTCCTATGTGCCTCAGGAACAGCGCCAACAAGAAGCAGCAGCAGCAGCAGCAGCAGCAGCAGCAAACCCCGCGGCAACCCGCTCCGCTCACAACGGATTAACGTACACCTCTCCAGAGGCTCCGGCGCATTCAAGCATCTGGATAATAACAAGCACGTTAAGGTGAGAAAAAAGACTAGACGCACAGTTTTGACATCTCACCAAAAAAACAAAAAAAAACGATAAGGTGATAAGCAGAGTACCTGGTCAGGCTGGTTGACAGAATTTTGTGAATGAAGCAAACCTTTTGCTTGTTTATTTACGAGCCTCTTTTGTTTTTTGTTTTTTTTGTGCGCTTTTATTGATTTACTCCATTATGACGCTGTGAAGGTAAGGTAGAAAAAAAACAACTCATCGTTATTTCAGTTGTGGGTTACAAAGCATGGCACTGTGAAAAGAGGTTGTTGCCAACTAGACACTTCACTGTGAGTCTGCAGCCATGCTTTTCCGAGGACATGTCAAGAGGCAGAGGTAGTTATCACGGGAAATACAATATTATAGAATGATGTAGTATAGAGCTACAGGAACAGAGCAAAGTGGAGTAATACTAGATTGAGTTATCGGCATATTTGAGCTCTCCAAGAATAGGGTATATTGCTGAATGCCAACCTCTTAAAAAAAAAATACAATTTTTGGCATTTTAAAGCGTCCCATTGTCAAAGTCAGAAAATCTGTATCGTAACATGAGCTGTGTTTACATCCAGCCTCATGGTGCCTCAGGACACAAGGTCAGTCCCTCCAGCACGAGCCCACCAGCGGCTCGGGCTGACTTCCCATCAGCAGGGGCAACATGTGTGTCTTTTGCTCAGTCTGTCACTCTGGTATAAAATTCATGAGAGCCATGAGAAGGGCCCAGACAGAGAAGGTGGTAGAGATTCAGTGTGAAAAGGGGCAAAGGGAGAGGAGAAGGGTGTGGTGCCTCGGCTGCCCGCTGGCTCACAGTGCCCGGAGCTGGCACAGCATGTTGACACAGAGCCGGTGCCAGACCTCAAGCTGCCTTTTCAGCCAGAGAGAAAGAGGTGAAGGGATTCAAGGATAAGAGCAACCAGTGCACACAAGAACTTGGTTTATTTTTTCTTTCTTCTCTGATCATTCTGACTGACTGCAGCTCTCTCTTTATAAAAGGCTGTGACTTTGTGATATTTGGTCTAGCTTTAATCTTGGACGCCTTAGCCTTAATAGTTCCCTTCCAAAGAGAGGTCAGATGCGGGGCCGGTTACAGAATATTGCTCCTGGATGCGTCAGGAATGCAGTGTTTTTGCTCAGAGAGAGTTCAAGAGGGTGAACACTGTGTTGTCAACCTGATCTGAACTCGGGTCTCTCTCTCCCTCAGTGTCCCACCCTGCTCTCTCGGTCTTTAGAAAATAATCAAAGAAAGATGATGAAGAGGTGGAAAGTATTCCTCAGTACATAACTTCGGTGCAACAAAACAAAAGCGCAGTTGAAGGGCTTTGTATAACCTGATGCTAATCAACTAGTGAGCGGTGAATAAACTAAGCCTTTGCCTGAGTCTAACTTCTGGATGTGGTGCAATTACGTTTGATATGATTCTTACTCAGAGTTTGGATTTGGTACGCTCAGGGTTATGTAAGTGTGATTGCGTCACAGTTTGTTGTGACAGATGATGATGATGTAGAGGAAATTCAGATATTGCAAGAAGAATCGTATCATATCTGTTACCAAGAGAAACCTTTGAGCAGCCTGGATCTCATCACAGCGTCTTTAGTTTAGAGATACGTACTTGCAATCTAATGTGATCCAATACAACGTCCCCATGATCTTATCTTTTGAAGGCTCATAGTGTTCCATTTTTCTGCATTATTTAAATCACTCAGATTGAAATGACTTCAGGCAGATCAGATGTGGGTGCATCAAGCCTTTGTATTTTAATCTGATGAAGATCTGAAAGCTGAACTGAGAGCAAAAAACACTTGTGGATTCTAGGTCTACGGTGAAGAAGGATGATGCGTCAGACTTGATGGCATTAGCTGTAACGTAACACGACACGAGGAAATTAAAACATACGAGGCGACATGTTTCCAAATCAGTTCTTCATCCAAGTCATATCAGAACTTTGTATGAGGAAATAACTTTTGTAATCTGTGCACTCAGATTTTGTAATCTGCCTGTTGACGCACACAGTGAGGAAAGACTCATTAAATATTTCCTCCCGCAGGTTGTCTCCAGGACACCAAGGAGCAGCAGACACAAAAAACACATCTGTCTACTGAAGCCTGAAAGTCGCTCTCAGACAGCCCTGGTGTCAGAATGACCTGCGCTGCCACGGCCTGGCTCGCCTTCCTCTCCCTCTCCCTCCTGCTGCTGTGCGTCAGAGAATCAGCTTCCCTCTTCCTGCCTGATTCCAAAGAACTCCGACAGCTGCTGAGCCGCTATGAGGAGGAAGCAGACCAGAACAGCACCAGCAACACAGCTGGCAATAGGACCCGAAGAGCCATCCGCTGGTCGGACCGCGAGGAGATCATCCAGCTGCACAACAAGCTGAGGGGCGGCGTCTATCCCACTGCCTCCAACATGGAGCACATGGTGAGACATGTCCCATTACCTCAAGCACTTTAACACTCAGCAATTATTGTCCATCAATAAAAATAATTATAACATATCGGCTTTAATCTCTGGTTTTCACCTCAGAAATACTAACCAAAAACTTAAATCTATGTGTCAGCAACACTAAGCTCTTAAATGAGGCTGATGATTAGGATTTAAAGTTTTATTTGGCTTGAAAAGGCGCTGTTGCTTTAATACACTTTAAAAACAGCCCTTTCTCTCAGCTGGAAACATGCAGTCATGACGGTAAACTGTTGCCAGCCTGCTGTGCTGCTCTTTTACAAGGAGGATAATAATGCTGACTCTGTCCTACCTGCAAACAGCCGAGAGAGCCAAGGCGGGCTGGGTCGGCGGGGAACAGAGAGAATAACTCTGGAGAGGGGAGAGTGATGGGACTACGTGGCAAAAGAAGGATTATTACTGAGACACTGAAGGTCCACAGGATCCGTAACATTGAGAGCAGTGGTGGCCTGGGTCTCTGGAGTGTGGTTACAGCCAGGGAGGAAAGTGTCTGAGGATTTACTTTGCCCAGTGCTTTCTCAGATTCCAGGGAACAGACTGTGTGTGTGTTCATGTATGGGTATTTGGGGTTACAGTGGTGTCTGTGTGTGCATGTTTTAGCGACCACCAAAAGGCTGGAAATTTACTGAGGAGATGTGCTTTGAGGGGCCATGTTAGTATGCTGTTCTCCTCCACAGTGGGAGTCAGGTGTCCTCTCTGCTTTCCACCCTCTTCACCGCCACTGTAAAGAAACCGTCTCAGGAAATGTGGATAATTTAGCTGTGATTGCTGGAGATTTGTAGTGGACTGGGGCCAGGCGCCAGCTGCCCCACTCAAATGTCACTGTCTAAAGTTAATGTTGTATTTGCATCCAGCTTAACTTCAGCTCACCGGGAAGGAAGTGCAAGAACAGAGGCCACGAACAGGTTGTGGTTAGGGATCTACTGAGTCAGAACAAGATAAAAAATTACACTGCTGTAACACCACACGTAGCAGTGGCTCTCCACCTGTGTCTCAAATAAACACATTCCCTTTTTTTTCCCTGCATGTGTGCAGGAATGGGATGACGAATTGGAGCGAACAGCCACTCAATGGGCAGAAGAGTGTCAGTGGGACCATGGACCTCAGGACCTGCTCAAGTCTATTGGACAAAACCTGGGTGTTCACTGGGGCAGGTGAGATGCACTAACAAATATGGTTCATTTGCTTTGTAAGAGGTGAGGCTGAGTGCCATCGAGTGTGATTCGAAAAATCTAAATGGACATGAAGTCATGACATTGACTTCGTGTTTCATGAAGCAAACAAAAATGAATTACATTGAGTAGGCCCAAGGCCCCGCAGTTCTGTAGTTGAATCAAACCTTCTGTCATACTATCGTTTTGAAAAAATGAAAAAAAAAAAAAAATCCAGCCTCGCTGCTCCTAAATTGAATGGATTCATCCTTAACCGAGGGCTAAGGTTCATGAACATCAGTGTAATAATGTTTGCATAATCCTCCTGAAAGAAACAAACAAATATTAATGAAAACGTAACCTCCTTGGCAGAAATGATAAAACTGAATAAATACAGCACCAAAAGCAGCAATGGGGATCATGAATTATTTTGATAATAGTGTTTATATAATACCATTCATTTGGACTTTCTGTGCACTTCTACATTTTTCTATTGCCGTGTCTATAACTGTGTTTTATGAGCTGTCAATATTGCAAGAGGACTTTGTTTACTGTTTTTCGGTGTCTTCTTGTAGCAGAAAAAAACGCTGACTATTGCCCAAAGACTCATATTAAGGTCAAAATCACTTTAAATTGATCGGCTGATTAAAGAACACAAATGCAGTGACCTGTATTTGGGATGCAAGCATCGATCCATACTGGTCACTGCGAGTCTATAAAGATTGGTGTGTGTCTGAGCAGACAGCTGACACAGTAGGCCTCTGTATGACAGCGTATGGCTATCGCAGCAGGTGCCCTTCCAGGAATCTGCTCTCATTCTCACAGCCCCTTTCCTCCCTCCTCGTTCCCTTCTTTTCTTCCTGTGCCAACAAATGGGATGTAGAGCCATTTTCTCTCCACTCCACTTCTACTCTTGGTTTAGAAGCTCAGCACTTTTCAATACCGTAAAAAGAGATGTTTATAATAAGGCCTAGAACTGATTTGTTAGGCTGTGGAGCCATGTTTAGGTTTGCTCTGAATCTTTTTTTTTTTTTTTTTTTAAATTTGATTTCCCCTGTTATGGAGGGGAGCAGCCTGCCGTTCTCCGTGCCAGGTCAAATTCAGACTCATCATTTGAGGCTTGAAGGAAGGGGAGGAGCGGGGAGGTTCACGCAGTGTTTGTAAAGTCTGGCCAACGCACCTGGCGGCTCCCTCAGATATTTCCCTTTAGCCACAGAAACATGGATGGCCTGTGACTAAGTCCACTGTTTGTCTGTCTGTCTGTGTGTGCGCACAGATACCGCTCCCCTGCCACCCACATCCAGTCCTGGTATAATGAGGTGAAAGACTACACGTATCCCTACCCCCAAGAGTGCAACCCCTGGTGTCCGGAACGCTGCTCCGGCCCCATGTGCACCCACTACACCCAGGTGAGACAAATCAGAGGAGAGCAACCAAGATGTCTGTCCTCTGCTCTTTACTGTAGTACAAGTAGAGATATTTGTGTGTGTGTGGGGGGGGGGGACTCATGTAAAAGTACTAACTCAGCGTCTTCACTCAAATAAAAGTATGAAAAGTCTGAAATGTACTAAGTAGCACTTTGAGGGATATTTCTACCAGCTGATCATGTGGAAAACTAACTGAACCTATTAAAACATCAAGGGCCTCGAACCAAATCGGTGTAAGTGACATTTCACCAAATTTACAGACGGACCAAAACAAAAAAATGACCTCAGTTTGATCTGAAGTTGTGAACTGATTTCAATCTTTAATAATGCAATTGCGTGCGTACACGGATGAGATTTTTAAAAGTGAAAAAAGTGTTTCATTCAGTTTCGAATATAAGACAGGGCATCTGGTGACAGTGTGAACAAAGCATTACATTAATGAGTTTTAAAGAAACAACAATACATTGTGCTAAAAGTAAAATGACATCCAGTTAGTTCATTGTTATTCATTTGGCTACAGCAGTAATCTGAGTAACTCAACCATCTGGGCGATTCAGAAGACATTCCAGATGTCTTTGTAATAATAACAATATGACAGCAAATATCATTAACCGAATATTAATGACTTTCAATAATTTAATAATGAGTGAGTATGCTCATGACCTGTTGGCACAAACCGGTTCAGTGCGTTCAGTGTTGTGTCCTTTATTTCTAAATTCAGCTATAACTCATTTGTGTCCTTTTGGCAGCAGAAAAAAAGGGAGCCTTTTGTTTGACAAATATATATCGGGCATATTTATTAAACCATTCTAACTTGAAATAATGAACATTAACTTGTCTCCCACGTGCAAATCAGTTTTCAGCGAAAGCGAGCAATGATGCAAAATCCAAACAGTCGATAACTCCCCTCACTAATGTGAAGAGCAGAAAGTCCTGAACAAACACCGGTCACAAGTGCAGACACCTAAAGACTCTACTTAAGTACAGTGACAAAGTATTTGTACTTAGTTACTCCCCACCTCCGTAACTGACCTAATTTCTGTTCTATTTTCAACCTCCTTTTGAACCACGTGCTGCTTTATCCTCTTCTTTCATCTGTAATATAGAACATATGTGTATGTCACTGAAAAGGTGTTGCTGGGTAGACATGTGGTGTGCACCCTCCTCTCTCCGGGATGATATTTCATAGTATTTATGGGGAGGGCTTTGGAGGGACAGAGGGGTTAAATGACAGGCATATGTAGACGGTGAAAACAGAAAGACAGCAACGAGGAGGATGGGGAACATACGCACAGAAAATGAGAGGCGGATGAGGAAATACTGGAGAAAACGGTTACACTGCAGGTGAGAAAATGAAGAAGTCAGTCAAAAGGAAATAGAAGCGGGAAAGCCGGCGTCTGCTTCCCCTAGACTTTACTTTGTAGCTGCTGGGATGAGTTTACAAAAACATCCAGACTCCTCCTTCTGCCTTCACCCTGAAACCTGATCACTGCCATCTGGTAGTCATTTCCAGACACACCAGACATCTCTCGCTGCTTGACCTGGATTCTTTAGAAGATGCTGCAGAGAGCTGACAGTGCCAAATCTGAGCATCATCACCTTGTCTCTGTCTTTCATTTCTTTCCTGGAGGCCTGATGTGCCTGCACTGCATCGCGCCCTGTGTTACCTCTATAGAGGAACGGCTCTACAGCCAGAGATTACAGTCGGCTACAACACCGGCGCTCAGCACACATTGGCGTGGATGCTGACTCACTGCTTCCAGTGGCCTCTAACTTTACCAGGAAAAAAGATGAACATTCCTGAGGAGGGAGAGCGCACATGTTTCAGACTTGGAGAGAAAGTGAGGAGGAGTTTTGGAACATGCTGTGTTGTATTCGCTGTCAAATGGCACATCATTCATCTGAAACACCACCAGAGCAGCTTTCCATTTAATAAGGCGTTTTATTTTACCTTGGACAGTTTTGAACCTATGCTGACATCTGTCTGTCCAGAGTAAGATATTAAACATTTTACATTTTTACACTTCTACATGAATGATGAAATGAATCATGACTGTGTCACTGGGGACGCATTGAAGGCCTGGATGTCCTTTTGGCCCGATTAGCTGTGACTCTTTGAACCGTGGGTTGTGTGAAAAGTGAGGCAGAAAATCTACCACGGAGCTGCACGGTTTGGTGAAAAAGTCATATTGTGATTGCGATTGCAATTTGCTTGGTTTTCAAGGAAAATGCACAGATTACTAATAATACTGAAATGTGTTTTTTTTTCAGCTCTAACATTCAAACTTGAACTAGACACACACTGGACCTTTAAATTGCAGCCTTTTGTGATTATATAATTACCAAGACTGGCATTATGTTTGCGTTTGCGATTCCTTTTCGATGCCAGTATTCATTTGTTATTCTAATTAGAGTTATTATAGTTTTGACATTTTGATTAGTTGTATTTATTCTTTCAGTTTGGTTTTTGTTTTCTGTTTACTTTGAATTTTATGAGTAGAGAATTGAATAGTTTTAGTTTGGTTTTTAATTCGTTCTAGTGTTGGTTTTGCAGGTTATGGAAGCTGAAAGAGGTGAAAACACTACATCAATTATGATTTACAAAAGGATTGTTTATCAAAGGTCCGGTACTGTACACCATGAAACATTGACATTGTGGGAAAATTAAAATGAATGTGATTTTACCCGCAAATCTGTTTTTTAGTTCACGTTGCATTGTTCATTGTAGTTTTCTTTTTTTTTTTTTCAGTTAACAAAATAATTTTTTCACTGCTAGTTTTAGTTTTAGTTAACTATAATAACCCTGGTTCTAACACTCTTTTACTTTCCCCTCTACAGCTGGTCTGGGCAACCACTAACCGAGTGGGCTGCGCTGTTCACGTGTGTCCACGAATGAACGTGTGGGGAGAAACATGGGAGAACGCTGTTTATCTTGTGTGCAACTACTCCCCAAAGTAAGATCAATACTCCTCCATGTTCCATTGTTCATCAATACCTCTACTTTCTCGACTCGTGTTTACATTCTCCCTCCTTATAGCTCCGACAGATGATACGGTGTGTGTTCCTAATACATGTGAGCTGCAGGTCTGCTGCGGTGGAGTAGATTTTGCCTGTCGACTAGTTGTCTGAGACGTTTGTGAGACATATTGGGGCCATTAAAATTCCTGAAGAAGTTCAGAATAGAGAAATTATAATGAAGCACGAGGAAAGAAAAATAAGAGTTGAGCAGGCGCTTGTTTTCCAGACAGCCCACAGGATGTAATTGCCTGAGAGACAACAAGGACTATTTTTATTCGTTTGTGGGACTAATGACTATTAGGAGTGTTGACCATGGGTAAAAAGTGCTGAAGTAATTACAAGGCCATGAGCCCAGTGATGCCTGACTGATGATTAATTTCCACCTTAGTCAAGCTGTCCACTTATGCACTTTTACAGAGGCAACTGGATTGGTGAGGCCCCGTATCAGCATGGCCATCCCTGTTCCCAGTGCCCTCCCAGCTATGGAGGAGGGTGTAGGAATAACCAGTGCTACAAAGGTAAGCAAACCCATGAGGTTATGATTGAAAGACGTTAGTATTTCCATACTATTAACCTCATTTTTTCCCCCCCATTTATCCATCTGTAGACTCTCAGCGTTCAGAGACAGAGGACATGAACGAGGTGGAGAAGCCTCAGGTTCCACTGTCACCTCGCACCACCCCCAGACCAACCACAAAACCCAAACCCTCTGCTCCAAAGAAACCAGCGTCCAAGCCCTCCAGTCCTAAGACCCCCACTCCCAGGGCACCATCTTCAAAGACTCCCACCAACAACTTCCTGGGTAGCTACTGTACAGGGATTACACGGAATAATTTATAAGTTAGAAATAAGTTTTAAAAACACTCTTTTACATTGTTTTTGTACATTTCTTTAATTATTATTTTTCTCTTTGTCTTTCAGCTCAGAATATTAAGTGCGAGACCCGACTGCGAGACAAATGCAGAGGAGCAACCTGCAACAGGTCAGGCCACTTTAATGGATTTGAAGGAATTGATCACGAATTTATCATGAGCATCTTTGTCAGCCTAAACTTACTGATTTCTTTCTGATTCTGCAGATATAACTGTCCTGCTAACTGCCTGAATAAGAAAGGAAAAGTTTGGGGGACTCTCTTTTACGATGTTGTGAGTCTGTCGAGCACGACGCAAACATCCCGCACATCCCAAGTTATACTGTAAATGCATATGTACATTTAACGAATTAATGCCTGTTTTTTTTTTTTTTTTTTAATGCCACAGCAATCGAGTATTTGCAGAGCCGCTATCCATTTTGGTGTCATTGACAACAACGGAGGGGTGATCGACGTCACAAGAAAGGACAAGTTTCCATTCTTTGTCAAAGCCACAAAAAATGGCATTGAGTCTTTCAGGTACACGCTTTACTCTGCTCAGCCTTGTTTCTCTATATAGATTCAAATTACATTTTCCTGACGCAGCACTTTTGAAACGCATTCCTTCACTTGTAGCGCTCAATGTTTCGCGCAGTAATTTCGCATTCGTTTGCCTGATTTATAAACTCTGTGATTTCTTTTACAGTAAATATAAAGCTGGTAATGCATTTGTGGTGGCCAGAGTGGAAGGTAAGTGAAGCACTGACCTTGAGAATCCTGAGTTATGATGGTATGTGCTTTTTCTAAGTCAGTATATTAAATGTTTTCTCCCCTCTTTTGTGACAGAAATGACCGCTGACTGCTATACCACAGTGGCTGAAATCTGTCCTTTCAAAAAGCCCTACTCACACTGCCCAAGGTCTCACATCTTGTTTTGTTCCATTACACTGAATATTTTAAAGCTTTGACACAGTTTTAAACCTACTGCAATCTTATCAGTGTATCTAGCATATTAAGGATCTTAAAGAACATATTTTCAGTCTTAAAGAACATATTTTGCGGCACCATTTTCTGTTGCTACAAATTCATACTAACGTTTTAATGTGTTCATATTTTTTCCCTCAGAATTTTCTGCCCAACTAACTGCAAGAATCAACCTTCTTATTGGTCACCTGTGATTGGGAACAACATCTACACAGATGTAAGTACAGATGTTTGCGTTTGTGCACTTTCTGCAGTTCTACAAGTCTCTAAACTCTCCTGGAGGAGTGAAACACCATTCCTCCAAATGATATTCCCCCGTTTGGTGTTTCGATGACGGTGGTGGACAGCACTGGTTTTCATATTATGGCTGTTTTCCATATTCATCATGAATTACACCAGAGATAAAGGTAATTCACTTCTACTCTGTTTTAGCAGTTTTGCCATCAAGGCTGTAGTTTCTCTGGAGAGTCAAGTCTCAAACTGCAGCATCGTTAAGCTAAAATGACTGTGCAGACCTTGTAATGCATGACAGCCATGGAAATCCATTGAATTACATTACGAATGTGGCCCATGGAGAGTGGGAGTAATGGTGAGGCGAGTGTGGGATTGCCAGGAATGTATTACCCTGCATGTGGCTCAGTGAGTGCTATCTTAGTCTGAGCCTTTCTCAGATGTGGGAGAGATAGAGAGAACTAGTTTCAGGAAGACTGCTTTGTACATCAGCACTCCAACGTCACTTGGTCAAAGTGGATTACTCGTTTTACAGTACCCCGTAGACTAAACTTACCAGATTAACTATGACTACTCATGTCAGCCCAAAGTTTCCCAGAGACGTTTAACCTTTAATACTTACAGTAACAGGGTCAGGCAACAATGTGACTCATTGCAACTGTGCCCAGGAAAATCCTCCATCTCTTTTGCACCCAATTTTTTCTTTCTTTTTCTTTCTTTCTTTTTTTTTTTTTTTTTTACAGTGGTATGTTTTATTTTTTGCAGCGTGTAGACATACGCCATCTGGTTAGTAATGGAGGAGTGTATGGACAGTGTGATCTGTGTTTGGACTAGAAATGAATGATTTTCCTCCAAGCTGTTGATAAGACCTTATGGTCTGTTGTGCCGGAGCCAGACTTCTGGCCCGGACTGTGGAACAACTGCCTGTGTGAGCGTGCTGACATACTGTATGTGTCTGTGTGTTACCGCTATAAACTATTTTATACTGTATTCGATAAATACCATCTTGCAAAAGCCTTTCTCATCTGTGCCACACTTTGTTTCCGCAGAGCTCCAGTATTTGTAAAGCAGCAATCCATGCAGGGGTGATCAAGGCAGATGGAGGCTTTGTGGATGTCCTGCCACTGGATAAGAGAAAGAACTACGTTGGAGTCGTGAAAAACGGCATCCAGTCTGAAAGGTATTACTTACATTTTTTATGGTGAATTATCTTTCCCAAATGAGGACTTTTGCACAATAGCCATTCATATTTGCACACCGGCAGCTGTGAAACTGCAAGGCCTCCTTAGTTGTAATGTATGCTATTAATAGGAAATAAGGGAATATGTTCACCAGTAACATATGTTAGTACAAGATTAACAGCCCTCCCCTTATCTGCCGTCATGGGACATTCCCAAAACATTACCTAAGTGGTCTCCAGTGTGTAGGTTGAAGAGTGCAACGTGTAACCTAATAAAGTCTCAGTGGTAAGTTTGAGATACTAAATTATAATGTGTAATTATTTGGTGATTTGGATTACTGGATAACATGCTAAAATTGATGTTTGCAGTAAAGGTGTTCCTCCAGAAGGGACACAAAGTTACGCTCCTTCTCCACAGGTGCGACAAAAGCTACAGAAACAGCGGTATGATCAGGCAAGATAATGTGAGGACACCCGTGTGGCTCGGCAGTGGGTACCGCGCTCAGGTGTTTTCACTTAGATTAGACCTTTTCTCAGGACTGAGCGAGTGTGCACAAACTGGGCCAATGTTGGTTCTGACGCACCTGTTACCTCAGCTGAGATCTAATCAGAGAGAGATGTTGGGTTGTGCAGGGATCTTCAGATGAGCTGTGAGTTCTTAAACCACACTCCAGGTTTTTAACTTGTGTTCATGGTGGTCATACAAGCACTGATTCCTGATTTTTTTTTTTTTTTTGGTTGGTGGCCATATAGGTACAGTTTAATACCCAGTGCTGTGTTCGGTTCAGGCTTTAATATTTGACCAGTGGGAGCGTGGTAAAGGAAACCTTGAAATACAACTGAAATAATACATAAAGCTTGTAGTAAAATTAGACAGGTAAATGTGACAAGAGAATCTAAAATATGTCTAAGAAAGGTGCTTTTATTCAACCTACATTCTTTGATTTATGTGTCCTATAATTCTACGTGTAGTGGCTTCCTTGCGTGCACACCGTGGTTCTCACATCACACTCATGTCTGTGGCCGGCTCCGCTGGACTAGGCTTAGGCAAGGAAGCCCTTGTGGCCAGTTCTGCTGGCATGTGGGGTTGTAAGAGTAATGGTGTGGTTTGGTGTGTGGATGGGCCACACATGGGATCTTTGCTTACTTTACCCAGGCATTTCAATTGAGTGTGCAAAATGCTGAATGGCCAAAATAATCCAAGTCTGACTACTATGAAATCTAATGCCGATCTGTGAAGGCCCAACTCAGTGCATTTAGATAGGAGGTCAATAAACGGCTGAAAGTCAGCGCCATGTGCCAACATCATGGCAGGGTGGGCAGTTTGGACTGCAGTTTGTTGCCGGGGAGGTAATCACAGCCTATCCAATTACTCTGGGATGGAAATCTGTCACCCACTTAGTGCTTTCCTATATGGACAATTATGTGTGACCTGATACCAGTCACACTGGCCTATCATGATTATTGATCATGGCAGAGCTTCAAGGTCTCTCCACTAATGAACTAATTAAAAAGTCATCAGTGTTAACACATGTGGTAACTGGAAAGGTCAGAGGAATACTGTAACAATGAGTCACTCAGCTATCCTATCATGTTTTTTTTCCAGATATGTTTCGACTTTGCAAATCTTTTTGACTAAAAAGCACTTCTAGTATCCCACGGGCAAAGATATTGTGCAAAAGGATGTATTAATAATTTATTAGCATCTGCAGTAGTAGTCACTAAGAATAATGTCTGTGTATTGTCTGTTTGCAGCAAAAGCAACACAGAGGGAGGCTCGTTCCGTGTCTTCGCTGTGAGGGAGTGAGGCTCCAGTTCACAAAACCGAACACCAACAGAGTCACCTCAGCTGCTCTTCAATAGCAGGAAGTGCCTACAGGTTGGATACCATGGCTATTCATCTGTCGCTGTGCCTTCAGAGGACGTACAACCCAGCAGATTGATAGACACTTTCCCCATTTAGTTAACTAACATTAGCCACCCAGTGTGTCCAGTATTTTTGATGGACCTTTATGTCTCAGTTTTTAAAACCCAATAAAGAGATTTCTTAAACGTACTTAATCTGTGAATACGAAGTGTTTTAACAATACATTAATATGCATTGAACAGCTGGTGCTGGTTCTCTCTCCTGATATTTGTTTTACAGAAAGTATTATGTTTACATTGATGTTCTTATTGCAAAATTGGTTTTTCATACAAAGGAATGTATACTGATCACACTGTATTTAATCATCGTGTACAGATTATATGATGTTTTGCTTGTTTTTAAAATGGAGTACCATATATTAACATTTGTATGATTATTCTATTTTTGTTTTATTGTATTGCCCCTTCTGCTTACCTAGATAATCCTTGCTTTTCTTGGGTTTAGACTGTGAAAGCAAGTCTAAGTTGTGTTTATAGGTTAAGTGGAAGGCTCATTGTGAGTACATAAAAGTAGAGAAAACGGCGTGATAAATGGAAGTGCACAAAGGCAGCAGGCACTGCTGTAGGGAAATGGGAAATGTTTTTGTGGTGTTGATCCGTGCCAGACATGTGGAGGTGATTTAATGAAGGTGTTTCATCGCTCCGTCGCTGATGGGCCTTCAGAATAGTGGCAATAATGTGGATGTATACAGTGACAATTACAGACAGCTGATTTGTCATTTTCTATTTATTATTGCTTGATGCTTTCTTTATTTCCACGTTTCCGTTCTCTCTGTAACGTACAGGACATTTTAAATTTGTCCCCTCCCCACCTATGGCGGATGAATGTGTCACATGTTAGGTACAGCAGTAGTTTTATTGTAGAGACATGGACATATTCTAAGGTGTGTGTGTGTGTGCGTGTGTGTGTTTAGGATTATCTTCATCAAACGGCAGTTTTTGCACTTTGGAACAATTTACTTTATGAAGATCATGCAGGAGACACACACCTCTATGTCACTTTATTAGTGAGGCACTGTTGCCATTACCAGTACGGACCTGTTTTTAGTCGTTTGATGAAAAAAAATGACTCTTTTTTTATTGACATTTTGTTTATTTTTTCTTCTGTTAACACATGTCCTGATTAAAATCTCTTACAACGTCCTGTAGTAGTACTTTAATGCACAGAAGTGTCATCTTGGTGTTATTAACGTCCCTTACAGAAAGCGATAGAGCTAAAGTCCCTTCTTCACACACCTGCACGGCTGGGTTTGGCAAAATGAAATTATTATTTACCTGCCAATAATGTGTTTTCAGACTAAAAGAACACTTTCCAAGAAAAATGACCCACTGACTTTGAAAACCTTTTGCTTCAAGCATATTTCAGCTTTATCTCTCTTTTTATTCTACCTCAGTCCTATCGCTAACGCTAGACATTAAGGTCTGTTCAGTATGGGAATTTTATATGGGAAATGCTAAAGGTTTTGTAAACTTCTGGAAACTGTAAATACTAAGATTTGTGT
>JAPQRN010000018.1:26513742-26530406 GCA_037367275.1 Coranthus polyacanthus | reverse complement strand
GTGCTCAAATTTTTTATTGGTATTTTTTGTACATGTTTTTTCACAGATAAGCTAAGGCCATAGATTTTCAGTTAGAAAAAATGTATACATGTACCCTTTTTCTTTTCGTAAAAAATTGAAATGGGTCAATTTGACCCGATTGCCATACAAGGGTTAATAAAATCATTCCATTTTCTTTTTTGCTTTTCAACCTTTTCTTTGTGGAGAGTTTTTGTGCACATTTTGAACCCATTCAGCGCTTTTCCTAAGATGTTTTCCATGTTTTATATGCTTGGTATGTATAAGCTGGACATGACGGGGAGCTGCCATTTGCCAATGGAATCAATCAGTTATGATGCAGATGTTAAAGGCTATCCTTTTACACAAATCATCTGCAGCTGCAACATTTGAAACAAGTTTCTGAGCCAGTCCTATGTCATTAATACGAGTTTACATGGAGCCAAATGGAATTAACATCTCAATGGATACCCCAAGGCCACTTTCCCATGTTGCTGATGTCAGTGTGCTATCTGCATGGCGTTGGCACTGCCTCCTCATGCCAAGACAAATGTCAGCCTGGGCCTCATTGCCCAAGTCCCAGCCTGTGGTGAGTTTATTATACTAGACTTTGAAAATCCCTTGAAAGTTGTCTTTTGCGCAGAGCTCGGGGCTCTGGGAAAGGTTTGGTTCCCAGACAGAAAAAAAAAATGAGACAGGTTTACTAGGCTTGTTGGTGGCCTTTTCTCTGGAGGTTGGAACAGCTGATTCACGGGTTCTTTAAAGAAACCACTCGTTTTTATTAACAATTTGTTCAATAACTCAAGCCTATTTAATATAAATTATGTTTTCATAATGCACAGTTCCCACATTTAATCACATTTAGCGCAAACTAGACTTCCCTTGACCTGCTAGGTTCACGAGCTCAGCTTATGAATATGTGGGCCATTGTTGAATTATTTGAACGTCGGCGTTCCTATTTAAGGCTGATAGTAACTTGCATTTAGATTTACACGTAAGATTCAGACAGCTGTGATGAATATATGTCGTGTTTGTTTTCGTCTGCGTAATTATGCGCGATTTTGTACGAACAGCTTTCACTCCAAAGGAATGTTTCTTTAGCTGTATCTGGACTTCATTTGACATGCACTGTTTCTTGTTAAGAGAGCCATCCAGTATGTTATCATGGTATAAAACACAAACCAGAAATGTTTCTTTTTTCCATTCTGTAATTTATAGTCACTAATTATAATAGTGGGTGGATTCCTGTATGTACAAGTGTAGTTATATTTGAAATCAGGTTTAGACGACAAGTCTGAGTGGGGAAAAGAGAGAAGACTATTTTGTTCTTGCTTCTCCAAGAACCATAAATTATGTTTTGGGAGTGGTGGTTGGACTTTGACGTCTGAGTAACCAACTTATTCACTCATTGTGGCATTGTCTCTTTATACTGTGTAGTAAGCAGTAACAGGAGATCAGACTGCTGACATGAGTGTGTAGCCATCCTGACAGGCTTGCTGACGCACATCAACTTCAAGTGGACCAATGAATGCAGTTTTAGCCAAAATGCTTTCCTTTCCTGGAAGTTTGACTGACAAACACACTTCATAGTGTTGCCATCGGTGTCCACAGCAAAGTGTTACTCAGCAAATGTCCTTCCATGTCTGCTTGGAAAACTGATTAAATTAAAAAAATCTGTTATCAGGAAATTTTTTCAATTGGAAGGTTATTCTGAGTCAGACATTCAGATGCCCTGTGTGTTGCATTATGGGTCTTTATCTCTCTTTTTTTGTTGAGTTCAGCAGTAACAAGCAAATCCTGTAGATCTGTCTTCTTGCAAATAACATTTGAAAGACACTTGAGATCTTAGGATAATGGTGTTGAGATGGAACATTTTTGGAGGTTCAGACATCACCACCCAATACATAAAGGACCCACCAAATCTGCTTAACATGCTTGGGAATAAGACAAATTATCCATATTCACAAACTTTAAATTTATGAGCATCCCTTCACGGATGCTACCCAGGCCACAGCAGGTGCAGCGGTGAAATACTTGACAGAAATCTAAACAGGGGTAGAGAGGGCAATGAAAGAAAAAACACTGTATACAATAAATTATAGCTACTGACTAGTAAGACTACAGAATTTACGCTTACTTCGTCTTGCCAAAAAAGACACCAGAGCAGCAGGGGAAAAGGCACTTACCGCCTCAATATATTTTTCCACACTGATGCCAAGTCTCCCATTGTGAGGACATGTATCAGATATACAGGGTCTATGGCACAAGCACAAGGCCAAGGCAAAGGTTGAGCGTTGGTCCAGAGACGAGAACTTGACAAGAAACAGTGACAATGACATGACAGACCCTCCTCACCACTGATTAATTTGACTCGCTGTTAGAGCTGTGGAGAGCTACTCAAAGAAATGGACCAAAGACCACAGAAAAATCAAGACAAGCAACAAGTTTGAATCTCGCTACACCTGTTCACGTGTTCACAGAGGAAACTCATCCAGTACCATCATTTAACTTGCTGTAAGTCACATAACAATAACAGCGCCTCTTTTTGTGTTTGAGTTGAATTTTGCCGATGTAATGAAACCACATTGCGCCATCACAAGAAATGTTTGACCTCGACTTTTGTTCAAAAAACAGGCACCCATATGTATTTAAAATGGCATTAAATTTGTCATATGGATAACCCTTTTGGTTTAAATGTAGTGAAAAAAATATTGTCATTGTCATTTTACAAAAGGCAAGCAGATGGCTGCTCCCTCCTGGTTTGATACACATGATGAACACGTCTCTTCTCTGCTGTCTCATGTCATCTCACTGTTTCTGTTTTTCAACGTCTGTCATCGTTTTCCTGCTCTTGTCTTTCCATTGCTCCACAGCTGGAAGTCCTTTCCAGGAAAAAAGAACATAACTTTTATGCTACACTGGCAGCTTCTGTGCTTTTGTGGATTCTGCTGTCGTGGATGTGCTCTATCACAGCAACATTACTCATCACCCCCTCATTTTAATGAATGAGTCTCTGAAGTGCTTATGTAACACAGCAGTGAAGACAGTAAACAATTTAGTGTGACTTTGCTCTCTCCGGGTATTTTATTATCTCCAGATTAATTTTTATTTCTTTGCAAAGATCAAATGAAGTAATACTGTGTGTAGCTGCTCTTTGTTACTCTTTACCCATCTATTACTGCTTCTGCTGTTACTACAGGTACTTGTGCATCTGCAGTTGGTATTTTTTTTTTACAAATTTAACAACCTTTTTACTAGTAAAAACAATAAACAACACAATAAAACCTACAATGATGATTAGGAAAGAGTCACTGGGAGTAACTTGGGATTCAGTGTCTTGCTCAAGGACACATCGACATGTGGACAGGGGCCAGGGATCAAACCACCTTCAGGTTTGTGGATGACCTGCTCCTGAGCCACAGCTGCCCCTGTAACAGACCATGCACTAATTCCATTTAATTAGTTTCCTCTTCTTTTTTCTAACTCTGGACATGATAGTATCCATGTGTCTACCAAATTTAGTAGGTGAAACCTAATGTGGGGGGATACTTTGATGTTTGGTAGGGACCGCAGTTTTACCACACTCCTGTCCAAGACCTCAAAATGCTTAAAATCGTCACCCCATCTGGCCCGTGGGCAAAGTTTTGTGAGTTCCTGAGCACCTTTAGCCGTTCAAAAATGTGAGTAATGAGAAAAAAAAGAAGAGCAAGAATTCCTTGGATACAACACAGCCTTCACACCACTCAGTGCTCAGGCCCCTCTTAAAAAGTCTGACATGATTTTCAAAAGAAAATTAAAAAGTAATAATATACCCAATCCAAATACAGTAGTCATAAAACAAAAATGGTTTCACCACATGAAAATATTGAATCCTTTTGAAGATGAGGCTGAGACGATGACTCATCCTGACAGGATAAGCTCCTGGATGGTCCCGAGTTTTGAGGTCCACGTGGAAAATTGTCTGATTGACAATTAAGATTATGCTTTATGGAAAGTTTTGCTCCACACCAGAGGCAAAATGTCAAATCAAGTTCTGTGTGAGACTGTTAAGAAAAGGCAGATGATAAAAGCATCTCCCTCATCGACAAAGCAGTAATCTACAGAAATGGTTAAATCTTACATAATAACCTCTTTTACTGAAGCCATCAGCCTTATATTAGCCCAAACCGATGCCCTGTAAGCACTTTTCTTTAATATATTTGATCAGAAATATTCCTTTGCAAAGGGTCAGACACGTTTTCAGATTTTTGCCAGCTACAGTAGTAGCTCCAAGTTCAAATAAATGCCATATAGGATTAAGGTGAAGTATGGGTGAAGTGTGCTGTGGCTGCCTGAATAAAACTTTGCTTTTTCTTATATTTTCCTTGTTGAGTGTCCAAGGATCAAGAGTCTTGCTTTGGCGCTGTTAAGTGCTGAAAGTGGGTGGGTTGTCAGATCAGGTTGTACACGCTGAATGTTTGTTTAAGAGCGGAGTTATCAGAGGTGAGCCAGGTCCTGAGGTCGGTCACATTTCACTTAATCTGCTGCACAACTGTACGTAAACACGGTTTACAACTTTTGACATTTGTGTATGTTATTACTTCCTCAAGAGGAATTCTGAGCCTGAGGGGCAACAATCTAAAACACGCCCAGAGAACAACTATTAGGAATTCATTCATCGTTTGTTTACTTCTCCAAAGACTTTCCAATGCTAATCCTGTGTTTCTGTGTATTTGTGATGGAAAGGCCAACTTCACTCCTTGTTTGACTCTACGTCTGTTCTCCAGCTGTATTCCCAACCACAACTTTTTAATACTCACTCTGTCATATCTGACATTCAGAAATGCAGTGCCAGTGACCAAATTGGAAGGCCTCTTAAGCCATGATATAAATTTACATGATGTGTTGTTTTAGAGAAACTAATTCACATATTGGAAGATTTCGCGCTCCAAAGGACACATAGCTTGATAAATAGATGAGTTGTACTCTCTTTTATTGCTCCATTTGTTGTGCAAAAACAGTCAGCTTCTTTGCAGTGGAAAAACCCAAACTGCGCGAGGCTGTGTTTAAATGTTGGTCCCACTAGAGTGTCTGTGTGTCTCTATGTAACCAGGTGTTCCTCTCAGGGCTCCCCTGCGTCACGGCGGGCACCGACCCCGCTGTCTCTCCTCCAATCTCCACTTGTTAAACTGCACCACACAACTGCGGCGCTGTCTGCGGGCATGTGTGCATTGCCCTACTTAAGATGTACAGCTCATTCAACTCGGAGCAACAAGTCTGCCTCAGCATTGTGGACTTCTTGGAAGATAAATAGCAAAGAGACTCAACACATCTCTGCCTTGTCCCAGCAAACACAGCTGTTCTTGCGTACCCAAGTCACCCCGCTGTGTCTGAACTTTCTGCCCAAAATTCCCTTAGCCAAACAAACTGTGCAGGTCAGCACGGCAGCAGTGGCCAGTTTATCCTCAGCTGTTCTAAACAAGCATTAGTTTTATACTCACAGGCAACTATTTTTTGCTTGTGAGGTAAATGATTTGTGCCCTGCTGTCTGTGAGCTCCGTGACTGTTATTTTGTCCAGTATATTGTATGTTACAGACTTAATATGTATTATAGCAGAATTCACACAAAACTCACTTCACTCTTGAACTAAGTTCAGGATACTTTGTGTTAAAAGTCCTGTGCTGCCCTTTTATTGGGTTTTTAGGTTTATATAAACTCTGTGGTGTAAAGTAAAAGCTTTGAAAATATGAACTTGCTCCGTACTGTCAGTCCTCTAGCGCCCCCACCACAAGTTGGCCTCCTGACAAAACAAGCCAATTAGAAAATCCTTTGCTTGTGATGTAGTAAGTAAGAACCGTATACATAACCAATCATATTAAAGGTATTTTTTTAAACGTCTTAGCCCCGTCCCCATCAGTTACTAGTGTAGTGGGACTGATGGGGCGGGACTGAAGAGACTGTGATGGGAGGCAGGTGTGTGTAATTGGCGGCGATTGCAAAGGCGGGAGAACAGACAAAAGGGCGGCAAAACGTCAGTGTTGGAGTGTGAGAGTAGACTGACTGTAGCAGTGTGGCGCTCTTGGAGGGAGGGTGTCGTTTGCAGCCTTTTAGGTCTGCCGACGAAGAAGATAGTATGAAAGGTGAGCGTTCCGTGTGTTAGGAGGGGAGGCTTGCTACTTCCTGCAGATAGTCAGGGCTGGGGTTTAGCAGAGTGGAGAGCGCTCTCTTACCTGCTGCTCTCCAAGCTACTTCTGGTGAAGACTGCCGTGTCCTCTGGCAACACACCGCTCGCCAAGCTACTTCTGGTGAAGCCTGCTGTGTCTTCGGGGTGACATGCCGCTCTCCACACTACCCCCTTGGTGGAACTGCTGTGCCACTCTCCATGCCATTCCCTCGTTGGAAGCGACTCCAGACTGGGTCCTACTGCCGCCCAGCGAAGCCGTTCCCCCGGAGAGGGGTCTCGCCGGTCAGGCGAGTTAAGTGAACTTTTAAACTTTAATGAACCTTATAGTTTTGTAATGTATTTTGTAGCTATGTATATGTGTTTTTAATTAGAATGAGGGCGGACAGAGTGGGGAGAGAAATACATGAGGGTGGGACAACTGTTTAGTTTCCCTTTTCCTGTGATGCATGTAGTACAGTGTTGGTGAAGCTTTGCTCTGCCTCCAGTAGAGGGTACCGTGTCTTGTAAACACTGGTTTATTTCTTAGCTAGTAACCTAGCCCTAAGTGTGGGGTGCAGTGGTGTTTGAACTAAAGTGGAGATTATCCAAGATCCCAAGTTGTTGTATTCTTCTCTCCCCATGTGGGGCTCCTCCTTAGTTTTATGGATAATTAACAATAAAGATTGTGTTTTGAAATACTGTCTGTGTGAAATATTTGAAGGCTCCCACCATACTGCATTATTTTGCTATTGGTAACCCACATTTACTACACTAGCAAAAGGAATACAATTGCATTATATGCCAGGGATCCCAAGTATTACAGTAAATATCTCCACAATGCCATGGGCCTAATTTTGGAATCTCTTCAGTGTGTGTAAACATTTAAAGGTCCCGTACTGTGAAAATGCACTTTTGTTTTGAGTTTCTAGGTTTATATAAACTGAAAGTATGAACTTGCTCAGTACTGCCAGTCCTCTAGCGCCCCCACCACCAGTTGGCTTCATGATAAAATATCTTCACTCTTTTTGGATGTGTACAGCACATTAATAACTGATAACTTTTGATAACTGTTGAGAATTTTGTTGTTGCTAACAGTTGTTATCTGAGGTTGGCCAATCTGAACGTTTACTGATTAAAAGTGGGCGGTGACATCACCTCCCAGTGTAATATAAGCTGTTTGTGGCAGAGACGCAGAGAAGCATCATAAAAATGATGGAAAATCAAATCTATACTCTTTTTTTTGTCAACACCATTACAGAAGTCTTTAATATACTCATATATGTGGTATATGTAGAACTTTAAGTATTAAGATATGGGACCTTTAATGCAGTTGGTTTCCATGACTTTAACTCAATGTTAACATTTTACAGTAAAACGCTGTTTATTGCTGTTTCTACTGATGCTTATTTTTACAGACATACTATTGGTGTTTGATAACTGTGGTTGTGTGTCATTATTAATTGTTAATCATTATTAGTTGTTGTTCAAAAAGTATTAACGTTTACACATTGTTGTACTTTTTTGGTGGACAGAGAAATATGAGAAAGAAATTTGAGTCATTTTCTTATTTCCTACAAGTTAAGAAACTGCATCATGAGCCAAAGCTTCTTGAACGCACCAGTCATATATGTTTTGCGTCATTTTATGTGTTTATTAGGAAGTCGACAGTAGAGGAGACCGGGTGGGGGTTGGTGTGTTTGGAGGGATACAACAGGTCAGGGATCGAACCAGGGACGTTTGTGGTTGGTGCCCGTAACCACTCAAAGTGACATTAATGATATTATATTGTCATGTGTCTTTGCGAGAACATCTAAAGGCCATTATGATGTTGTGAATTATATATAACACAGATCTTAATATTGCCATTGACGTAAAGGTTAGCAATTTTATCAATCATGACCACCAAGACATCACCAAGATTGTGAGTAATGTGTGTAGTTATTTAAGTACATGTTTTCTTTTTAGATGTTGTTTTCATGTTTATTACGTAAAGGTTTCAATTTGAGATGTTGTATTTTGAAGCCACCATGTCCTCTAAGTCTGCAACCTGCAGAGTGGAGCTAAATAAACATCTGTGAAATGTAAGTGTCCTTAAAGATAACAATCTCAAGTATTTTGTCTCACTGTTAAGTATTGATTTATTTCTATATTGCGTTTTTCTTGACAGGCTAATAGACTATTTTGTGCCATATTTTTAAACTTATTGTCTGGACTATTTTTGTTATCATGTTACATTTGCTTCTAAATGTTCTTTTTCATATTTTCATATGCCCACTGTTCAAATTATCCTTTGCGACTCAGCGATCGTGCGAGTGAAACATAGATATCCTGTTTTGTTAGTTTGCTTTGTTGTTTAGTGTGGCCTGGCAAGGTCAAAACAGGCTTGTGAAACTTTATAAACCAAAACTAGAGACATGAACGGCTCATAAAAGGTTGCTTTAAAGTTTAGAGTTTAGGTACTGTATATTCAAGATAAGTAGGTCTTGAGGCGTCCTGTAAATTGACTGTACAGCTCGGATCACTTTATAGCTCCACTTTATAATCCACTAACGTAAGAGTTTGAAGGCTGAATGTGCCCTAACATCCCATTTTATTCTGTCTCCATCACTTAAGTGGTGCAAACTTTATTGGACAGAAACGTATACTCGAGACTAAAAGCATGCATTCCGTTTGTTCTGTCTACCAGTTTGCAAACAATATGAACTGTTTCCAAGGTCTTTAGTTTGGCTTTTCCTGTGAAAATGGAAGATAAAATGATTTCTCAGGGTGATTTGTGGGAGACTGACAGCAGATCTTATCTTACCCAGGTTTCTGGCCACAGCAATTACTTGTTCTACAAAAAAAAAAAAAAAAAAATCACTTTTGAAAAAGTATTTTATATTTAGAGTAATGCATCTGATTTGTCCATTAATGAACAAATAATTAATTAATATTAATTTGAACATTCAAGTTCAAACTGTATTCGCTATTTCTCTTACAGGATTGAAATTCAGGAGATGTTGGAGCAGCTCTCTGCACAGCTATATTTAGGTAAAACGGTTTCCAGTCATAAATCCATAGCACAAAGAGGACTGCTGTCTATGTCTGCTACCTGAGAGGGCAGTGCAAACCTCCGGGTGATGGGCTTCACTGACTGGGCAGAAAGACCAAAGTGTTTATTGGAAGCTGAATGTGAGTGATCAACAGCGGTGCTCATATAATAAAACCACGTCAAAAGATAATGTGAATTGAAGCGCATTTTAAAACCAACCTGTTTCAGTGCTACATTCCAATAGCGCAGTGAGTCCTAAATTAAAGCTGGGGTAGATGTTCAATAATTAGATCTTAGCCTGAGTCAGTTTTTTGCAGGTTTGTTGAAAGATTTTAGTACACACACAAAGAGGAAAATCAGTCTTTAGACAGCAAGTAGTTCTCCAGCCTCTTGTATTTCTGAATCCTTGACATTGGTAACAATCAACAAGGGGTAGTCAGCTGCTGACTGTGAAATATTTTCCATTGTTATTGTGAACTGTGGGAATGTGTTTGCACAAACCAGCTCATGTAAAATGGGAGTGACCGCAATATTCTTTTATTCTATTTTCGAGTTGTTTAAAAATGTGGTCCCCAAGTCATGTATACTGTTTACTGTTTACTGTTTTATGTGGTGCATGTCATTAAGGTTCAAAAGTTTCTTTCCCTTTAATGTAAGATTTCAAAACTTGATTTAAACTAAATGTGATTTCGATGATGTCAGTGTTTCCCCGCTCTTTCATCACTGGCTTTCCGCACTAACGTAATTAAATAATTCTGTGGCAGAGCTGGACTCTTCGTGCCCTTTAGTATAAAGTCAAGCAGCTCTGTGGCCAGAACTCAGAGATTACACAATATTTATCCATAAGGAGCTTCAAGATGTTTGGCAACCTCCACGTTCAAACACTCACAACAGACAGCTGGCCTGTGCTGCGGAAAGGAGAACTGTCACTGCACAGAAACCCTCCTCTGGAGTCCTTCCACTCAGGATGTGGAGGATGACATTGACAGCTGCAAGTGAGTGCTCAGCTTTTAACGCCGATCGCTGCACTCTGCTGAGCTTGACAGATCAATAGACTGCGAGCACAGCAGGCCCCTGGGAAGAAAACCAACATCACAGCGGTATCACTGTTGAACCTCTTAACACATGACAAACGGTGAAACCTAAGTATGACAAGGAGTTCATCTTCAACTATCTCATGTTCCTGTTTAAAAGCCTAATTAACTATGTGAGTGGATGTGACAACGTGAGTGGTGGGTAAATGAAGACGTTCTGTTCTGAGATCTGAGGAGAGCTTAGTCAGACAATTATCAACAATTCAAGGTTAGCTGCGGGTGTGTAGCACAGTACTTTCACTTCTAACCTCTGCAAAAGCTGTGAACTTCCGATCAGTCACTTAGTGAATGCGCATTTTTTTTTGTATTACGTTAAGTGGTCCTGTTTGTATTATAAATCTTTTTTTTTTTTTTCAAAGATAGGGCCTGGGCTTGAAATGTCATTTCATACTGTGCTTTTAACAGAGCAAAGGAGAAAAAATTCACTGACCATAAATTTGTATACAGAAGGAATGCCTATTACACTTTTCCAGTTATGTGTTTTTTCCCCAGGTTTCCTCCTGCAGGATGAAGAGCTTTTATCTCTGTCCTCCCTCCTCTGCTAATGGTGACTGCAGCTCTGCTAAGTCAGTTGAATCACACACGGTAATGTGCAAGCAGAGAGATCCTGCAAGAACATTAAAAAAAAATTGTAAAGAAATCTTAACAATCATAATAATGTCACACAATCTACTCTTGCATACTATGTTATTCTCAAATAAAGACTTTATGGCTAAATATAAGGTTGCAAGTCTTGGCGAGATCAGGAATGTTTGCAGTCAAAAGACGGCTGGAGCGTGTGGAAGGAGGAACCGTGCATCGGATGAATGCAACAGGTAGAAGAAGGTACAGCCCTGCGACTTATTCAACTTTGTCAGTTTGCAGCTACAAGGAAACCCATACGGGAAGTCAAACATCAATCACTCTCATCTTGCTGCATCACTTTTAGCTTTTAAGAATCTAAAATACACCTTTAAGAAGATTTATCCGCTGTCTGTGAAGAAGAATCTCTTTTGTTTCTCTTTATATTAAAGCACTCATGTAATTACATAATGTTATATAACTTTTCAAATCATCTGAGATTCCTCCTCTGATCGGTAAGCCTCTTGTCATACACCTCACACTAGCTGTGCTGGAAAGAGAACAAGTCAATATTTAGGCAACCTGATTTCTATATTGCATGAGTATTTTTTTTTAAATCACAAAAGCTCAATCTTCACGACAAACGCATTAACAACCAATGCAGTCTTTAGATTATACTCACTATTGTGGATAGTTGCCATCAGCTTCAGGGAAGAATAAAGGATAGATTTCCTTCTCTATTTTGGTTGGGATTCTGTAATTAAGGTACAAAAACAGAGTGCCTGGAAAAAGAAATATAGCTTTAATTGTGCAAAGCTATTTTGAGTCCTTGCAGCCTTTCCGAGCTTCTGTATTTTTGAGCTATCTCCTCCTGCAACACATCAGGACCTAGTGCTTGATTACCTACTCTCTCCTGGAAAAGAGCTGCTGTATCAATTTCCACCTGTCACGAGTTTAATTTTAACTTACTCAATGTCAGCGCCAGGTTTCTTGAAATGCATGCGATCTTTTTTGACTTACACACCTCATTGCACTGTTGCTTAAAATGTTACTATTTGTACATACCAAATCTCTGACCACAGTCAACATCTGTTGAGGATTTTATTTACAAAGAACAGCTTGTCTGACAAGAGTAAGGGACAAATGAGGTTTAGAACGAGCTTAGGGCGCCCTCTGGTGACTAAATCTGTATCCTGCACCTCAGCTCTACTGTATGTTAAGGTCAAATCTATAGAAATGTGTGTTTTTCTTCATGTAGTGTAGATACATTTGTGTACAACATGTGCCGTATGTGGCCGATGCCCTATGTTCAACAGTGTCACACAGACAAAATTCCCCATCCTCTCCCTGGTTAATGATGTTGTTTCATGAGTTTTTTTTCCTTGGTGTACACAGGTACCACTGGTATGCTGTGGGCACACTGGCATCGTCTCCATGTCTGTACACCTCAGTGCCAGTCTGTGTGGGCAGCAGGGAAGCCACTTGGAAGAGCTGTGTGAGACAAACAGACATAAGTACTGGCATTTAGCACATAAGGATTTAGTGTCAACTAATAAAACACGATAAATAAATGATCCACATCAAAAATCAGTAGTTCACACAGTGATTTAATGCAAGACGCATCATGAATTCCTGTCGCTCACCATGAACTAATGATCAAATCACTGTGGCTGATTATTTTACACTTAGTGGTTAATGAATGTTAATGCACAGTTACTTTATACATTAACTGATATGCCACCAAATTAGCTGGAATTTTTCACAGTGATGCATCTGATCAGCCTCTCTGTTAGAATAATAATGATAATAACATTAATTTACAAAAGCAGCTTTCAAGACATCCGAGGTGTAATAATAGTGCCAAATAGTGTACACACAGGATAAAAACAAGACAGAATTAGAAGACATTTTGGTTTGTGGGTGAGATTGTATGCTTGTTTGATTGGTGGGTTATGAGTAGTGTCTTGTATTGTCCAAAGGATTCAGCATTCATTAATGGAGAAAGTGTTGGAGTCTGGACACAGAAGGTTCTGTCACCCATGGTGACACAACCAGGCGGGGATTGGATAGCTGTCCAGTGTCGGAGGAGCGGAGATTCTGTGAGGGGGCAGTAGAGGTGAAGGAGATCAGAGAGGCACTGGGGGAGGAGCAAGAGCATGGATGGACTTATAGGTGAGGAAGAGGATCTTATATTTGATACAGAACTTTATTTGGAGGCAGTGTAGATGGATGAGGGTGGAGTGATGCCAGGATTTAGTGTGAAAGTGTAGAAGGACAGTACCTATTCAGATATTCTGAAAACATATGAAACTTTTTAAAATCAAACAGAGGCATGGTGCTGCGCGACCCAGTGGTCAGAAGAAGCACAGCAGGCACGAGAACATACATGAAAACCTATGCCCCAGTATTTATAGTGGGTTTTCAACAATTCAGTTAAGTCAGTGTTATCGTTATAAGAAATTTAATGCTGAGTCTCACTCTGAAAACGTAGATGGGATAGTTCCGTTCTTTTAGAGACTGTTTGTCATCATTTCTCCTCTTCGTAATGATGAAGAGATCCCTTGTAAAACTACATTGCAATCGAAGTTCTGTTCAAAACATTCAAAATTCATGTCAGGCTTCAGCAGTCTGAGTTACAGAAATCAAGCCCTGGTCCTGGGAGTGTCAAAGCCTTTTAATTTTGGCATATCAATTAATGTATGAATTCCTTAAATAATGATTCAGTAATTGTTTAGTAAACACATAAAGTCAAAGTGACTTTATCATTAGTTCAGGAACTCATGATTCAACTCATGTTAATTCATGCATGGTTTGCACCTGCATTATAAAGTGCTACTGATTTCATTAGTGATTTTATTTATAGAACAACATTCACTGAACGTCTCCTTATCATGATGAAAACAGTTGTGAATGTTTCATTCATAAGCGCACACACACGTAGAAGCACGAGAGGTGACAGAGGTAAAGTTGGCAGGTGAAGCTCTTTACTCATTTTTCTGGGGCAGGTTTTATTCATATAGGCCAATAATCAGAGATTCACCTCAAGGGGCTTTACAGTCTGTTCAAAGTACAACACAATGTCTCTGTTAACCCTCGGTTCAAGTGAGGAAAAAACTCCCCTCCAAAAAAAACTTTTAACAGGAAAAAAAAAAGGTAGACGCCTCAGACAGAGCCACAGAGGAGGGATCTCTCTTTCAGGACAGACAGACAGTACAGTAGGTGCTGTGTGTACAGAAATGTGGTATGTATATATGTAATGTATAAAGAAAATGTACACAAATTATGTAAACAAAAGGAATGCACATTAATTAATTGCTCAGAGTGAATATACATGACACGAGGCTTCGAATGCTTAATACAGTTCAATTTAAGGCGTCACAGACAGTTAATATCCTGTTTCTTGTTTAAATTAAGGCACACTGTATCTATAAGTGAACAGTGTTGGATTGACTCGTACTTTGTCCCGCTTTGGTTCCCTCCCCGAGCAGCATCTCTTGCAGGAGGCCGTCCATTCTGGCTTCGCCTAACAGCTGTGCTAAGTGGAGAGTCTCAACCATCTGCCAGGCCACGCTCTGCAGGGAAGGCAGGATCAGCAGGAGTTCCCCAAACCTTCCACGGTGCTCACAGGTTGCTCCTTCCAGCAGCAGATGTGCCTGGAAACGCAGATGTCTCACCACCTGAGGACACTCCAAACCTGGACAGTCTGCGAGATGAAGGAGACATACAGTGTACTGAACGGGAGGGTATACACTGAAGGGATGACGTCTGGCTCGGTATCAATGTGCACATCTCATAAGAGATCTTTAGCAAGATTCGTTAACTCCGTTGTTAAATGAGGCTTCCGGTCTCTCTGTGAACAAGAGTGTTTCACGTGGGATTGTATAAAATAACGTAAAGACAGGAAACAATAGCAACTGAAAACAGAGAGAACAACTTTATAGGTGAGGATTACGAGGAAGATGTACGACTGAAAATTTAGTGGCGATGACAGTTTTCTTTACTTTCTTGTCTTTTGGTCAGGGTTTAGTCTGTCCTTTAATCAGTCCTCCCGTCTGCTTCTACTGCTGCTGCCTCGTGTAAATGGGTCATTACGTACTGTACAGCAGGCAGCAACCTATTCCTGACTGCCAACGACTTGACCACATCCTGATATTATTAGAAAACTGCCCAGACTAAACTACATGTTCAAAGGGTCATTAAAATAAACAGAGAAAGAACATTAAAGAAAACATCTCAATCCATAGACACTAGTGAAATGTAACTAATACTTTTACTCAGCTAGTGTACTGTACACATTTGAGGTACTTGTACTTATACTTGGTTATTTCCATTTTACGCTACTTTATACATGTACATCTCAGAGGAAAAACATTGCACTTTTTACTCCACTGCATTCGTCTGACAGCTTTAGTTCCTGTCCAGTGAAAACCACGTATCTCCAAATGCTTTGATTTTCAGTGTTTGTGATAAAGTGGAGGATGAAACGTTCCTTCGTGGGTTGAAAAGATTCTCCGCCTTCTTAAGGTAAATCAACTCTTTAAAAACCCTCTCGGATTCGCCTGAAAATGCATTGTCACGAACGCGAACTTATGCACGAACTTATACATCTAACTGCAACAAAAGAATCCAAAAACATCATGTAATGGTAAAACACTGACAGGGACCATTATACTGCACATATTTCTCATAATATTAATATACTTTTACTTATGTATGCAGAACTTTTACTGTGGTATTATCACACGGCGTTATTAGTATTACTTTTATTTACGTAAAGAACATGAATACCTCTTTCACCACTGGTCACAATCTGTTGAACTGACCTGGAGCAAAGAAAACAATGGATCTGAGACATGCAAACTCTTTGTCTGTGATGTCCAGCTCTCTGAGAGGTTTGACGAGCTCCTCTTGGATTTGGAAAGCCACTCTGGACACCTCTACCTCTGCTCCTCTCAGTGGGATGACAAAATCATTACCTGTTCAATTAACACAAATATATTCGTTCATATGAAATATGTTTGATGTTATGCTATTTGTACATAAAAGCAAAACAATATTTTTTTATTCACAATATATAAAAATATTAGACGCAATCACGACTTCATATTTAGTTGATGCTCTTTTGTGTAACTGGATAAAGGAATGCAAAAGATGCAACCTGTCCCACCTAGAAGGATGAAACTGGTGTAAGGCAGAGAGCGTCTCGCTGCCCCTAGAATTAGATGTTCTGCGGAGTGTGTTTGTAACAGGGTTACCTGCACACAGACATACAGAGACAGGTTTCATGTTTTAAACATCTGCAGAATGTCAACGGCTGGTTAAGCAAAACATTAACAAGAATTTACTGAAGTAACGCTGTGTAAACAGCGTAAAGTCAGAACACAGTTATTCAGATGGACAGAGGAGTCACTCTGAAAGTGCATTAACCCTCGCTGTAGACATGTAAACTACTAGTATATGTAAACGCAAAACCAATGGCAAAAAGGATGAAGACTCAATTTCTCCTGACCTTTTATTTTACAAAGCATCAAGAAAACCAGTAAACAAAGATGAACATAAAATGGTGTACATTTACAGGTGTACAACACAACATTTTGTCTTCACTTAGTATGTGAAGTGCACTAATCCTCTTAAAATAAAGCACCAGAAAAGGCAGTTTGCACCTTGTCTGTTTTCTGCTGTTTAGGCATAAATAACAATAATGTATAATTTACTGTTCACTGTTGGTTGCCCATTGCACATAGCCTACTATGGTGCAGATACACCTTTGTGCTTTGTTTTAAATCAGGGACTTATGGGTAATAAGTGATGCCTGATGCCTTGAAGAATAATCTCTTT
>JAPQRN010000018.1:26494191-26513642 GCA_037367275.1 Coranthus polyacanthus | reverse complement strand
ACACCTTTGTGCTTTGTTTTAAATCAGGGACTTATGGGTAATAAGTGATGCCTGATGCCTTGAAGAATAATCTCTTTAAATAACCTGATTTTAATAATGTAGCTGTACCCCGATTATCACCTATTCATATTGTAACTGTAACTAAATACAATTTATCATGATTGTTTATCATCATGTTTTACTCTAAATACACAGATTCCATTGTGCTGTTGGTCACCTGCAGAACATACCCTGTCCTTTACTGGGAGGCTGCAAAACTCTGGGATATATTTTGCCCATTCCACCAGCAGGAGGAGTTGCTGCTTCATGGACTCAAACACGTCTCTGACGCAGGCTGTCTTCTTGGTGTTGATTTCAGAACTCCTAGGTGAGACCATGGCTGGGAACTGAGACCAGCAGAACATAATGTGAGTTCACAGTGGGCTCAGGTGATACTGTAATGTGGGAATGAGTCTTAGGGAAGACTGCGTGACTGTGTATGTGGGGAGGAAGATAAATGTGGAATGAGGAAGGTGAAGATGCTGCGAGGTGTGTGAGAGCTTTGACACTTTGTTTTCCGAGGCTTAAAAAAAAATAATGAATGAACAAAATGAAACATCACAAACAAAGGATATATCTAGCAGTTATTATATATTTGAAGGTAACTGAGCTTTGGCGTACAATCCTAGACCTGGTGGTGCAATGAAAAAAGCTATGATTAGATGGGGTCCCTGGGCAATTATGTAAATCTAAGAATTAGAATGTATTATTTGCCTGTCAAAGTTGTAACTTTTATCATCTCTGTCTTCAGTCTTCATCTACATTTCCACAACTATAAACAAGATCCGTTGGTGTGTGCAAATATTGTCCTAGTGCTTTGATGTGAGTTGTGCAGTGAAGGTGTGGTACCTGGTGCACACTGGCCTCCGCCTGCAGCAGCACACTGATGGACAGAGTACCTCCTGTTTGTCCCTTGGCTCTGTGTCTGCTGATGCAGTCTCTTTCATTCTGAACAGCTGAGGATTAAAGAGAGGAAAGAACCATCAGAAAAATGCCATGACTTTGCCAGGCATCAGTACAACACTTCCCTCTCTTACTTGCCTCCATTGCAAATAAGAAAAGCTCCACGCTTTGCCTTCACAAGGTTCTTCTGTCCTCTGTGACATTAAACTTGCTGTTCATGCCAACATTTGCCTTTCCAAATGGTAGCTATTCCGCAAATGTGGAAGAAATTATAGACAAATTACAATTTCCTAAAGTCTCCTTCTGTGAGGAGACAAAAGTGTTTCTGTTTAATAAAGTGAAGCTGTATGGTGCTTTTCTGGGGATGAAGAGATGTGAATTACATTGCAGAAAAGGAACTCCATAACAATGTAATGAATTATCAAAACATAAAGAAACCTAAACTTAAATGTATTGTTTATTCTGTATATTTGGTGTGCAGATGCATTTGTTGAAATCAATGACCAGAAATCTCACCGAGATGGGATGAATCTGTGACATTTTTCTCCCCTTTTATCTCCTCTCACCTACTCTACCTTTGAAGTTGAAGAAATAGAGAAGAAGAAATATAGGAGCGACATGCAAAACTTAATTTGATTTTCCATTGCTCTATACAGTGCTTGACATTAATTTGAAGTATGTAACGCACCCAGAAAATAGCTGTAAAGGGCCATCTGTTATTCCTTCGATGTAAATTTGACGTGTCTTGATTTTGTATTCTGATGTTGTCAACAGCTTGATAACAATAAAGTGTGGGGATGGATGCTAGACTGCTTCTTGGTATGGATTATTTAAAATGTGGGAGATGTCATCGCATGTTGATGACCCCTTTGCGAGAGTTATTAGAAAGAGAGCGATGTGGATGGCCTCAGACTGTTTCCACTGTGGTTCTACAAAGTCAGACAACAAGCCTGCGTGTCAGAGTAATCAGTCATCAGAGCTGTCCTCTCAGCAACCAATCAGTAGAGTATTAATCAAACGAGAGGAGGAGAAGGAGCAGGAGGGCCCCTCTGTGGTTCACCTCTATGGTCCTGCATGACAATATCACAAATAATCTTCTGCGGACCATCAGTTAAGTTCGACTTTGGAGCAAACGGTTACATCAGGGAGCGCTCTCAGAGGTCAAACATTAAGGGCTGGCTGCCTGAGGAGCCTTGTTTCATGAATTTCTGTTTCTGTTTTTTTGGCATAATTTGAAAGTGATATTACAGCATGTTATGCAAACCAGACAAATTAGCGAGGTAAACATTTAAATTAGCAGCCCTGGCCTTCTCTTCAGGGGGTTGTGGGCAACATCTTTCCAAAGAACTGCAGAGCAAATATTTGCCCATGCTCAGCCATGTTAATTATTCATGTAAAGAGACTATTCATGGCTCCTCTTTTTCCTTGCTTCTCTGTAAGAGCACAGATAAGACCAGCGTTGAGGAGCAATGGAATACATGTAACAGGATTATGTATTTAGAATACAAAATATGAGTAATTGCATTCAGTTACAGTTACATTTTAAATAGGTGGAAATCAGAATACGTACAATTTGAAGTGCGCAAGCATTATTCACCTTGAAATTTAAAAGGCATCTCTAATTCCCCATAAGCCTCTGGTTTAAAACAAAATGCGAAAGCATATCTGCGCCGCAGTAGATTGTCCACGCAGTGTAATCTATCCATCCACACACACACACCACAGAGGATGGAGTTACAAAGAACAATCAAGTTTCCTGTTTGACCGATCACTAAGTTTACATTGTTGTTATTTATGTTGTATGTTTTTCACACATTTCATGCTTTGTGAAAACAGAAAAAGTATAGTTATAGTTAGTTATAAGGCAACAAGATGCACTTCAGAAACCAAATGAAAGCTAAATGTTCTACTATGGAAATGTAAATTCACAGTTTTATTTTCATCTTTTCAACTTGATGCTGTGTAAAATAAAAGGTCAAGGAAAAAATGTGTTTTCCTCCTTTTCTCTAGAAAAACATCACACTGCTTTTGTGTTTACATAAGAACCTGTATAACTTGACGTCTTTACATCAAATGCTTTTATTGAGAGACTCGTGGGTTCAGTCGACTTTAGTGTTGCGTGAATTCCACATTCATTCAAACTGAATAATGTAAGACAATGACGTAATCTGAAGAATTTAAAGAACGTTACTTCCTTCACTCGCAAATTACATTTCAGGGCATGTATTCTGTCATCTGTAAACCCTCCCAACACTGGGTAAAATGATATACAGACAGATGACAAATTAAAAAAAAAAAACCCTGATAGGAGTTGTCCCTCCCTGGATGACATCCAGAGGGCACAAGGGGTCACTGAATGGTTTGATGAGTATGAAAATGATGAATGGAATGAATTTAAATGTGAATCATATGCTATGGCCTTCACATTCACCGGTTCTCAACCCAAGTGAGCACCTATGGGTGATTTTAGACCAAAGTATTAGACGGCGCTTTCCACCACTATCAGCATAACACCAAGGGACAAAGAAATACAAATATCTTCCCCTAAACCACTCCCATCTGTCTGTGGCTCTTTAACCGTAACACACACATTTTAAACAGCAGAATTAAGACAAGTCGCAACTCAGAAAATTCCTCTGACCTTCCTTTCTCATCCCAGCTTTGAAACACTTTCGTAGTCTGCAGTAACGACACTGGTTCCTTTTGTCTTTGTCCACAGTACACTGCATGTTAAACCTAAAAACAATCACACGGTTTAACACGCTGAACTTTACAATGTGATCACACAGGAGTTTATTTTGTAGAATTACACGCACGGACCTGACATCTCGCTCACTGACACTTCTTTAAACGCTTCTTTAAGGCATGCTCATCTGCTCACATGTAAAAAAAAAAAACACCCTACAGCTACAATATATGTCACCACTCATTTGGGATCCTCTGTTATTTTCTTGCCTGAACTTTAGCTACAGTGACCTTCGAGTCAATTTTTTATTGCTACTGTAGGTGAGACTTCTTTAACAACACATCTCACCCTACAGTGGGTGAGAATTTAGCACCACAGAACAGCCTCACACCTTTACTGAATGGAAAATTCTCAGTTATAGTTCTGGCCTGCATTGGTTGATGGATGATTGGTTGCAGCATACTGACATATATGCAACATACTGACATATATATATTCATATCTAAAGGAATACAACAGTCTTTTATTCGTGATTTCAGGAGGATTCGTGATTGAACTCACCTACAGTTGTATGTGTGGTTGCTACGAATGCTTCTTCTGAAGAAGCCCTTGCAGCCGTCACAGCTTGATGTGCCGTAATGCTTACCTGTGGCTCTGTCTGCACATATGGAACACAAAGATCTACCTCCGTCAGGCTGTGACAGCGACGAACAAGGGTCTGAAAACAGTGAAAAGAAAGTAGACACGCAAAAAAATACAGTCTGATAAAATAGAATACACTGTAAAAAAAAAAAAAAAAAAAAAATGCCCGAGGAAAAGTTTGAATAAGAGACAAATGATAGACATTAGCATTGTAGTGGTAATTGTGGTGTAGTGGTATTGTAGAGGGATTTTATTTTGTTGCTAATGAATAAATAAATATCTCTGAGTCTAATCTAACAAGCCCCACAAGCATCAGAACCAGATCACATAACTGAGAGACCATCAGCTTCGTTAAGAGCAGACAGGCACCTTGACAGAGACAATCATTCATGATCCTTTTCATCAACGAGGGCAGATAATGAATCTTATTTCACCTTTGTGAACAGAAATAACCTTGTACATGGAAAGGAACTTTGCAGCAAGGTGTTGATTGTGAACTTACGGCCCCGTAGGAATGACCTGGCCTCTGTTTCATAGGTTTGGAAGGAGCAGCGGCGATAATAATAATAATAAAAGCACAGTTATAGGCAAAAATATCACTGCTCTGTGCGGCTGCCAGTACCATAGGCCTCTTAGGAGCACTGTAAGTTATTACTCAGGAGGAAGAGAAAACTCCCCATTTAATTAAAACATTTAGAGGTCAGTGGCAAGCCAAAGTCCACAGTTCTTCTGTGGCTAATTTTACATTAGACATTCTGTTTAAGCCCTGCCTCCTTATTGCTCTAAATGCTTCTTGCTCGTGTTTAATTGCTGCAGAATCGTCTCTCTTAAAAATACTGACCTTCAAATGCACATTCTTGCTTTACTGTTCGTGCATGAATCGTGGTACTGCACAGACATGTCAGCAGGCTTTAATGTATGTAAATTGCTTACTTAGTTGAAGGAGATGAAGCACCCAGGGATTACAGTTTAACAAGGAAAATGCCGTCCATGGTCAAAGATCACTTAGATTGAATTAAGAGATTATAATGCATTTGCCTCTCAGTTATCTGGATTTTGAAGAACAGTCTGTTGGTAAAGCTTCTTCATTTAAAAGTAGCAAGGAAAGGGCCTGACTCAGCTCAACAAAGCCCTGGTTTTAATGATGAATATGAAAAGATAAGATTACAAAAGATCAGGATGTAAACTGGTGTATTTTCAACATAGTTCTGAGAATATTAATCACAGCTACAGTCATATTATCTTGTACTGTCACTGCTAATGTCACTGTATGGGCTAACTGATGCCATGAAAGATAGATCTGATTAAATTAGATCACGGTGTTACATCTTACCTGTTGTATTTGTTTGCGCTGGTATCACCATGGTGCTATTTAGGTGTTCAGTGTCTCTGCTGCAATAAGTGTAGTCCAGGTTAAAGATAGTCCCTGTCAGCTTCATGGTTTTGATAAAGTTAGAAGGTTTTTGAGAAAGGGTTGAAATGCAAATGTGAAGTAAAATATCTAGGGTATTTTCCAAATTGCACCCTTAGCTCAGTTCCTCTTTCTAACAGGTCTCCCACATACAGGTGCCTCCGTCTTTGTTGTTTTTTGTTGTCGCTGATCTTCTTTCAGGGTGTTAATCCTGTTTAAAATGTCACTTCTAACAGTCTTGCCCGTAGGTTGAAAACTTTCCTCTGCCTTTCTCTGCACTCAAATTTACCTGTTCCTTATCAGCGAAGCATACAAAAGGGAGGAGAGTTCAGAGACGGGTAAACAAAACTAACCGTGGGGACCAAAAGAAGATAGCAGTGGGCCTGCGGCTTAAATGTAACGATATCTTGACTCCTCAGTTTTTATTGGCAAGATAAAGTCATCAAGAGAAAGTCAAAGATGCGTCCAAAGGTTGCATTCTGGAATTTTGTCCATTGAATTTTAGCTCAAAATGTGATGGTGAGCTACTACCGTGGATAATCAATATGGCAGAGAAGAGTGACGCGGAACAAACAAACACAGGGGGAGATTTTTGATAAGAGTAGTGCCTCTTTCACCTTTGCTTCTAGTTTTGAGATGGATGATATTGTACAATACCATAGCTCACAGCAGGGGGCACAGCTGACATTTGCTTAAAGTGTCTGTCCATTGAAATGATAAAGAGTGTTTCATGATGCAGACAGACTTTGCTGCTTTAGTTACCTTTGACCATAGGGAGCGTGTCATTGATCAGCACAGGAATTCTACTACATGTTTAAAAATAAAGAACACCCACCTGATCCAGATAACAGTATGCAAAACGCCTCATTTAAGCACTTTAGACTTTTTTTTCCTCTGCTTCGAGTAGTTCATTCTTACTGCAAAACGTACAAAAAAAACTGTGCTGGTTGAGCGAAGTCATTTTGAATTTCTGAACCACAGTGCAATTATTAGTTATTAATCTAATACATAATTATATGAATACTTTTCATCAAAGCTTTTTGAATAACATTTGAGATACGCTCACATTTGTCTCTTTGAAATGTCCAACTCAGTGTCTCGGTGGTCAGTGATCTCAGAAGGCGTTTTAGGAATATGATCTACTGTGTGCAAAACAGACGGAGTTTTGAAAAAGTGAAAGACAGGAATAAAGGTGAACATGGTCATACCATTCCTCACAAATTATAACAAATTATATGTCAGACCACATATGAGATTTACCAGGACTGATATCCATCATACTTTGGTATAATGGGATTTCCTGGGTGAGTAGCACTCCTTCCTTGAATGTCACGCTAGGCCGCGGGTCAGACCTCCCCTGGCAGTGGCTCGCACGCTCAAGCTTTGTTTAGGTGATGGATAGATCATAAAACCTCCAAGTCTTAACAGGACTACAGAAAAGGATTCTCTTCTCTGAGAAATTACACCACGAAAGGGTTAAAAACCTACCCACGAATACTATCTAGCTTGTGAAGTTAAACCTTCAGAATGAAAAAAAAAAAAAAAAAAAGCCATTAACTAACACGTAACACAGCAAAACAACTCTAGCTCTCGTTTATTTTTTCATTTAAAACTCCTATTAACATTCGGTTTTGATTGACTGGATGTAATGTTAATGAATAACAACACCAAATATTAAATGTAATTCTTTCTATTAGTTTTAATTAAGCCCCTGTAGATAAGGAAATCGGCCATACTAATCAACTGACTAACCTGACTAACTTTCTCTGTCCATTAGGGGGCGACAAAGTACACCACATCCGGCTAAACCTGTCTCGAAGACTGAAATCTGTGCAGGAGTCATTTAGGCTAAAGCACTGAATTGTCAATGTCTTCAGAAAACATTACAACTATGATACCTTTTATTTATTTGGTTGGTCATATTGTTTTTATTTGTTGAATTACATAATCAAAAAGTGGTGCTATCCATAATTTTCTGTATTTAAATAAATGTCACTATTATTCAAAGGTTAATCAAAGCTTATTTTCTCCACAGTGTTGTCGTTCGTGTTTGTGTTTTGAAGGTTTATTCAGAATGCTCATCCTTACCCACACCAGTAGTCGTATACCTATTCTGCCCTGCTTCTTTTGTATTACCATGTGTAAATGCTTTAGATACGTTCATTAATTAAAGATATTCTAGAAATATCTGCTTCTAAATAAGTGCATTTTCTGTAGAGTGTTGCACCAGTTTAAATAATTGATTAATAATTTGGTTAATATGGCTGGAGCTCAAATCCCCACCTGAATACCAATGCTATGATAAATCTTTAAAGATAAATACCGTGTGCGGTGCAAAAACAGAAAGAGCCTTTGGAGTTTCATTCAAAAAATGGGGGAAAGTAAAACAAAGCAGCAAAAATTGGTCATAAAAGCATGGTAAGCGTATGATTTAGTGGGGCGATAAAGAGTGGAGAGGTGGCCATTCATCATGGAGGCTAGCTCACCGGGAGAGAGCCTGTCACAGACACCACCGGGTCTGGGAGGCATTTCGAGAGAGAGCCTCCAGTTGCCCCTGCAACCTGTTTGTCCTAAATGTCTTCTCCAGATGGACACATGCAGACCTCAGCCTGGGTGATGAGTGCTTTGTCTTTGCTGCTCTGCAACTCCATTGTCACAGCAGGACTGGACGCAAAGTACATGACCAGACTTAAGAACCCGAGTGGCTGCAGAACCAGATGATGGAACCAAAAACATCTTTGACTTCAGACAAACTCAACAACTGTTATGCAACTGAGTTAGCCAGAGGACACACACTGGAGTCTGCTGGTTTACATTTTAAAGTCACACATTTGTTGTCAGTGAGACAACTTAAAATTCCATTAAGTCGGCTGCAAATCCCCCTGTCAACACCTTGACACATTGTCTCTGTAGGTCAAGTCTAACCTCACAGTCACCTTACTTGGTGTTTCATTGTGTATTTACATGAAATAACTCATAAAAAAAAAAAAAACACACACAAACAGACATGGACGTCAACAAAGCAATCTCATATATCTTTTTCTTTTCACTCAGGCACACGTCAACACAGTCTGACAGGAAAGATGATTGAGGAAATTCCAGACAGAAGTGACTGAGAAAAAGATTGTTTTGTGCAGGGACGCACAGTATGCATTTCATTGGATGATGAAAAAATGTCTAGGGTAGTATGTAATGTTAAAAGTCTGCTACTCCTGAACAAATTATTCATCATGCTATGCAGCTTTGTGCTGTCTGTAGCTACTTTCACTTCATATCGTTTTGATGAATAGCCTAAATATATATATATATCCCCAAGAGCCAGTTTTCTTTACGGGTATAATTACAAGCATAACTTTTAAAAACCTTAATTTGACGACCTGAACAACATTATTCTTTGGCTATTTACAGTTAAATACGGGTGGAAAATAAAATACTGCACCGAGGGACGCCCCTTATCAATAAACAGCCAAGTTTGTAGAGGAGTTAAAAGGCTCTTTGTTGTTCAGCAAACGAAAAGAAGAAGACGCGTTTGATTCAAGCGAAATTCAAGCAAAACGAGAATGTCTTTAAATAGCGGTAAGTGCTGCCAAACAAGATTTAAAAAAAAAAAAAGTTTTAACTTTAGCTAACTTACTTGTCTGTCAGGAAAAAAAAAAGACATCTCCTGTGCTGGCTACTTTCGACGACTAGGTTAATATCTCCATTGTTTAGCAGATGTCTTCTAAAAATGTTTTAAGGACATCAAAAGCCCTATTTTGGGTGGTATTAATTAGCGTCGTAAATAGATTCATTAGCGTCGTAAATAGATTAATTAGCGTCGTAAACATATGTGCCGTACTCGTAACTTAGCAACAGGCCAAACCCACCTTCAGGCTCGTTCCAGTCGCAGCCTGTTTTAGTGTAAAAACTCACTAGTTTAATTGAAATAAGCTACAGTGACTGTAAAGGGGATCGCCATGCAGAGATTTGAAAACAGCAAACTTTTCGGTGTAATTTAGCTCATTTTTAAGACATATGCAACAAAAATGAGTGGTGGTGCAGTGGACTACTGGGAAGAAAAGCCTCCCATTTGTTTTTTTTTTTGTTTTTTTGTGCCACCCGAGGAAAGGCATGCAGGTTGCTGTCCTCGCAGGTCACAGGTGTGGGTCTGGACAGGGGCGACCAAAAGGATGATGAAGTTGCACGTATTTCACTCCCATCGTAGTGATGTTACAAATTTGTAGCATCACAGCCCCCCTATTCTAGTTTAGCGACATCTAAAGTCAGTGCTGTTATGGCGATTATACCCTTGCCTTTTAACTTGAAAGTGTTAAGGTCATGGAGTCACCGTGGCCTTGAGATTTTGAATGTCTTTTAAGTGCTGTTGATTAAGTAAGTTTAGATGTGGGTTGAAAAGATTACCGCTAACAGAAGTTCAAAAGTGGCTCAAGTGGAGGAACCCTTTTGCCTCTTTTCTTGTCAGAATTAATAAAACATAGCTTTGCATGGCCTTCTCAAGAAGCTTTCATATGCCACCCATCTGTTTGAAGTGCTTCTTTTTACTTTTTGTTATATAAACAGGAAACCCAATATCCCCAAAACGGCCGCGGCTTTGTTTTTCAGGATTAATAACAGTTTGAATGTATCTTCTTTTTATTTTCTTTTTCACTTGTACAAAATGTGATTTGAATACTGAACTGTGTATGGATTTTCTTCTTGCTTGTAAATATGCTTTTCCTTTGTCTTTTTCTTTTTCTTTTTCTTTTTTCTTTTTCCGTTTTAGCGCTGAATGTGTCCTTAACTGGAAATGAAAGAAAAACATATAGGGAACAGTGAAGAATGATTAAAAACTCTCTTTTCAAGGTCCGGAGTGAACCACCATTTTAATTAAAGCCAGTTGTTCCCGAACCTGTACTTCATTTTCCCCATTAGTCATGTTTGAGGGATTACAGACAGTACCAATGAAAGTCAAAGATTAAATGGAAAATGCAGATGTTCAAACAATGCTGCCTTTTTTGTGGCTATCACAGCTTTTTAGTTACGTTGAAAAGTTAAACAGCGTCGAGGAGGCTCTGCAAGTACGCTTACAAAAGAGAGGTCATTCCAAAACAAAAAACTTTGAGCGGGTGTTTTTAAAAAGCTTCTTTTTTTGCAACCCCAAACCTATGCATCCCATATGTCCTGTATGATTCTGTAAAATAGATAAAGGTATGATTTTCTTTGTGACCAGACTCGTGATACTCATTTGCAATGTTACAAGAAAAAAATCCCGTTACATAAAAGACACCGTGATTATATAGATGCTGAAGTGTTGGCACTTTAATTTCATCATCTGATGAGTGAATCACTTTCATTTAGGATGCAAACAGTCCTGTCATCAGGTTTAATATTCCGCAGACTGTCTTTATGTATTGCGAGTTGTTCTTGAGCTTTGACCCAGGGTTAGTACTCCTGTCATTCAAGCCTCTAAGATCCTTTCTTAAAATGTCTCTAATTTCTCAGGACAGACAAAAGGGCATCTAGTGAATTGCCTTTGCCCCTTTCTCATTTTCTGGTGCCCTCGGCTGAAACATTATATCCTCATCCATGCTGAACCTGGCAAAGGTTCAGCATGTGTGATTTTGAGAAACATGCCTTAATTAGGTGGTGCATGAACCTTAAGTACAGTACATGCTTGTCATTTCATCCCACAAGGATGTTTCTTCTAGCAGTGTGATTCTGCATTTAAAGTGCAGTGATGAATAGTACTTAACTTTAGCGCAAGATATAACATTTTTCTTGCTCATATGTTAATGAGAGTCTGTGGATAAAGTGAGAGATAGGGAGCAGTTCATTTTTATACTGTATCCAGCACAAGAGGAAGGGAAGGGAACGACCAGTAATGAGTTTGGCTCTTGGCCCAGTATGATTATTAAGAATTGCCACTGATAACAACTCACACTGTGTGAATTATATCATGACATTGGCATTCGTAATCACATCATTGCTCTTTTCCTGTTTTTCTGTTTGTGAATTAGCACCCTGTCAGCTCTCCAGCAGATTTTCAGAGGAGGAAGAGAAGGCAGGAAAAAAAGAAGAGCAATGAATGTGCAAGGGTTTCAAAACCAGGTATGAAAGTAATATTTTTTTGCTTTTCAAGATTTGGGCATATTTATGGGGCATTACTGTGGCAGTGGACCATTTAATGTTATTTCCAGAAAGCACACATTGTTCACATCAGGCTTACAAAAGCTGAGGGCACAGCCATGTGATCATGACCTCACAGCTGAAGGGCCGAGATGTACGAAGCAAATGGGATTCAGAATTTGTGAGAGCTCCACACAATTAATAATGGAACCAGGTTATGAACATGAAAAAGACGTTGGAACACTGCATGTCCTAAAGCTTTGTGTTCAGCAGCCTAAGGCACTTGCACAATGCTGAATTGGAAAGGTGTGATATGATGCAATAGCTTAGTCTATCAAAACACTGCTCGGTGAGAGGAGAGAGAGAATAGATCTTTGTAACTTGTGTGTAGGAATGATCAGAATTTTACCTCTGACAGCTGCTGGGCTTTGTAAAGATGTTTTATGCATGATTGTGACTGTGGAATACTGCCTGAATAATCACAATATTTTCTGTCTTCAGTCAATAGTCTTGTGCTTTTTCTTCCACTCAAGTATTTCAAGTACCATCTGGGGAAAAAAAACCCAAAAAAAAAAAAAACCCCCCCAAAAAAAACAACAACAACACGTGCTCGTCTTTGTCTTTTAAAACATCAACGACTAAAGTGTTACTCTAAGGCAAGAAAATTAAGTGATATTAACTGATAAATCTAATGCCAAAATCATGTCGGATTATGGAATCATTATCCAAAAAAAAAAAAAATAATAATAATAATGCCATGTTATACAATGTCTGTGTGAATGCTAAAATGGAGGGCTAGAGGGCTGTACTGTCCTGATTACAGAAGTGTAACCACTGACTCTTGGGGCTGAGTCAGATGAAAATGTGGTGTGCTTTTACTCTGCTTGGCCAAATGTGAAATAAATAAAAAGAAAGGAAAATGGCTGCTCTCTTGGCTGTACCCTTGGTCCCTTGCTCTTTGTTAAAACCATATCTCTGCTGCTCCATTGCCCCCAGCAACATTAAATCCCATTAAATTCACCTTCATTAAAGCAGTCCTCTCTACTCCTTGCAGCAGCCCTGGTGTGGGCCTCTCAAGGACAGAGCAGTAATGAGGGTGGACTGGATTTAACCTTGAAGAGTACAGGTTTTCATTTCCAAATCAATAACTTATGTTTCAAACCTGCCACTAGATCCAGGCTATAATTTTCAAGCATTAATTGTGTGGATTATGTTTCTCCAGCAGTGAGAAGGTATTTAACTTTAAGCTGCAGTGTATTCATTTATCTTTTTTTTTTTTTTTTTTTTTGTTTATTTTTTTTTTTTTTTTTTTTTTTACAATAAGAATTGACAACTTGCACTTTTCTCTATCAGTTTGTGCGCGTGTGTACATTTTGTTGCACAGATGGGATAACTTAGGGAGATTGTATTTCAAAGCCGGTGTGAGTATAAGCAAATAGGCTGCCGGTGTAATTTTCTGCACTGAAACCAAGCAGAGGGCAGTAGGCTGGAGTTTCTACTACTCCTCAGCTCAGTATTGCAGTACAGTGTCATCATTCAGTCTAAAAAGGTAGAAATATATATATATATATATAAAAAAATCAGCTTCACAACTGTGTAAATCAAGTTTTGGCAGTCACCTGCTGTTAGAAGAAGTAGTAAAATATGAATTATAAATGAAAAATTAACACATGGATGACAGCAAGAAGAATGGGAGAAAGAAAAAAAATGTCTGACCTAATGGAGTGACATTGTTTCACATCCTGTCATTCTCCACATTTTAGTGGGACATGCCTCGTAGTGGGGTTTGCTGTCATTGTCATATGATTGTACAGAAAGCATTAACTTGTCCTGCGGTGATAATTTCTGCTCGACATGTTCATAATATGAAATATTGGATCTTTTCATGAAACGGGGAGGGCTGGGGCTGTGGTGATCACTGGAGCTTAATTTTTTAATCAACTTCTCTCTTAAATGAAGCTTTATTAAATTACAAAGCTCACACAGTGGGAGTAGGACACAGGCAGAGATGGCCCAGTGTAAAAAGAGCTTTGTGGGATAATTAAATAAAATTAATAAAAAAGCAGCCACGAGCATAGACTGAGGAGAATGGGACGGAAAGGAAACCCGGTTTTCATTTTCATTCCCTGCTTTTCAGTCTTTCTATTTGGGGAGGAGAAAATTTACCATGTAAAAATATGAACAGAATGAGATACATTGTCTACAAGATATTGATGGATGGAACGAGATGAATAGGGAGGCATTCAGCCAAACCTTACTTTTACAGTTGTGCATGTGCCTGCTGCATATGAAACTGAAGTCTGCCATTCTCTTGAAAATGTAATTTGTTTGAGCTACCTGCTTTTCTGTGTCTTTTTTTCCCACTTTATTTATAGCTTTGGAAATAATTATTAGACCACATGTAAGTTTTCTGTAGAAATTCAATATAACAACCCTTCGACATTGATAATTTAGTGTGAAATTCATCAAAATGGTTAAATATTTGGATCAATTTATTATAGGTGTGATAATTAACTACATTAAATAAGTTATGTATAAAACACCAAATACATTTTTTTGGAAACGATTATTATGTGCATCAGCTACATATATATAAGGTTAAAACAATGTAAGTAAGTCAATAACTTAACCAAGATAAGATAACTGATGAGGAAAAGGCCGATGCTTCATGAAGAACAGTGAGAGACACTCAGCAAAACAGCTGTTCATTACATCCTCCGGGAGAAAATGCACTAAGAAAACGCATTTCAAAACCACATCTCACTGGTCTAATAATTGTTTCCAAAGCTGAAGAGGAAAGAGATAGAGACAGAGAGAAAATGGAAAATATATTGCAAAAAGCCTGGACATGATTTGAACCCGGGCCGTGGTATGTAGTCCTCGCTGTACCAGGTGAGCTACCACGCCCCGTGTTTTCATGTTTAAGTGACATGATGGATCAAGCTGGGTAATGAAGTCACAAAGTCAGGGTGGACGGTTGGGTCAAAAAAAAAAAAAAAAAAAAAACCTTTGGACTTTAGCAGTGTCGACTGTACTGTAACCATGACAACAACCAGGTCCTATTTTTTTAACCCAACCATGACCTTTTTTCTAACCCACATCATTTGTTTTGTTTTGTTGTGACCATGGATGTATCTAAACGCGACAGTGATTTCATGCAGTTTAATGTTATCTGTGGCCATTCAGCAGCATTTCAGTGATTCATGAAGTGCTGCGATTAAGACATGGTAAGTTGGAGGACTTGTTGGTAAGCGCATAGACCACTAGAAATCCTAGTTTATCCAGTCCTTAGTTCCTGCTGGGCTGGGGCCACGGAGGGTAATGGGAATCTAGTATGGTGTCCAAAACATCGACTAGTCATGGCATTATGCGGGTTGCAGTCTTGCTTTGAGAGATTATGTTCGGTTAGTTCGGTTCGGTTCGGTTCGAGTTAAAAGTTTGGCAGTATTTGCCATTCATCAATTTCTCTGATTGACATTTTTGATGCTCCCTCTTTTTGAACATGCCTGCACTTTAAAACATGGCCAGATTTCATAGATCTTAACCATCCTAAACCTCCGTATTAAGGAAGTAGTCAATATATGCCAAATGTGGTTGTCCTGCAAGGTTAGCAATACAACTAAAAATCTCTTCCTCAAGCATGTATTCATCTAATTGGACCAGTGATCTATTGTCGTTGTTTGGGCATTTCTTCTTTATGTTGATGGCTTTTGTTTCATGCTTCCCCAGAAGTAAGATTTATTATATCCTGCTCTGCGTTTTGGGTTTTATCCACAGTAGAAATGTCTTTGGCGTACCTGCCTTGTTTTACTGTTGCCTTTAACATTTTACACGGCTGTCCTTGACATTTTGCAGAGCCTTATGATTATTTATAGATTCTTAAGAGTCCACATATTGTGCTCTGGGCTATTATTGTAATCTATTGTCCCACTCACAGTAATTTGCTTTTACCTATTACTGATATTCACTTGATAGATTTTCAGATTTTTAAAAAATTAATGCCAATTATTTCCTAACCATAGACAGACCATGTTTACTTTTTTTCCTCATGGAATGGAATTGCATTGAACAAGGTAAAAAAGATCGCCGAACAGTTCATCACATCTTGTGGTGGCCGAAACCTGATGTTGAAGATTCAGCTAAAGCCGTCTGGCCGTGTTTCAGTGAACTCATTTTTCTCCGTAGTCTAATTACACGCTACTCGGGTCAAACTCAAACTTTAAAATGTCTGAGATGTTGTCTGTTTGCATCAGATGGAGTCTGTGCCTGTCCTGTGTAATGTACTAGATGACCTTTTGAATACAAGTATTTGATAAAACAGTAAATTAAGCTATTTGGTAAGGGTGCTTCTAAAATACATTTAAATATCTGAAAAGTGTACAGTACTTGAGGCAGATTTCCAAAAGACAGTTTCCTGACTTGACTCAATATGATGTTGCATGTTTTTTTTTTTTTTTATTCATAACGGTAATTTCACTCATCCTCCCATAGCATGATATCTAAAGTCAGTCACAAAATCTGTGGCTGGACTTCAAAGCTAAAAATATGGTAAATCACATTTCTAATATTGTGCTTCCGACACCAAAGAGTGTGTAGTTGGCTTAATTCAGTTAGCCCAAACCTCTACTAGCCAAGGCTCTGAAGTTTCACACTCGTGCCGAGTATGTTGTGAAATTGCAAACACTTTTATGTCTGTCTGTCCATCAAACTTTATAATGCTCTGATTTCTACCCCACTGGCAGTGTCTTTTAATTAGATTATACTGCAGGAATAACCAGAGTTCAGAATGCCAATTTGTGTCCCAGACGGTGTAAAATTTGCTGTTACACTGCCGTCAAACAGAGCAGGTGAGAGCAGACAAGGTCCTTGGGCAAAGAGCAGCAGACGACTCTTTAAGAGTTTCTTTTCTCTCTCTCTCTCTCTCTCTCCCTCCCTCCATCTGTCTCTCTCTCCCTCTGCAGTCAGACATAAGAGGCATGAGAGCATAAATAAACATGTTATTCAAGTCCCACAATCAAAGTAAAATACAGATGTTTTCGTACAGATGATGTCTCCGGGGTTTGGTTTTTCTACAGTATAGAAAACAGTGTTGTTGGCAAGCGATGAAAGCATGTGTAGTGTACACGTTATATACTGAACCTGAAAGTGCGTTAGCCCAGTCATTTACTGATTTCAGAGTAGGCAAGAGGTCACGCAAATCCCTGAATCTGGGTGCAAAACCGAATGACGGGAATATATTTTGCCATTCGTTTATTTGTGTCAGAAACTGAAATAATCGTCACCGAATAGCGTCCGCCGCGAGTAAAACTACGCTGCGTCTTGTGAGTACTTCTTAAAAAACAGTAATATCTTAATGTGTAATTTGCATTGAAAATATTCACCCTGTGTTAAAAGAATAAAGCCAATGAAAACAGAAAAGAGAACAGCTGCAGGTAATTAGAGCTGGCCCAGAAATGACCAGGGACTCAAAGTAAACATGGATGCCTTCCACAATCAACAACATTTACAAATGTAGAAGAAGGAAGCTACTGAATTTGTGAAGAATGTGCAGTGGGAATGGAAAGCATAGAAGCATGAAGCTAGCAGATGTTGAAAATTAAATACATGCTGCATGTGGCTAACAGGACTGTGGGTTTATTCTTCTGATGGTGGACCCTGGAGTTCTTGAGGTCTTAAGACAGCTGTTTCAGGTTAATACTCACAGGTTTACGTCCAGCTAGCCATAGCTAAGATTTTTCTAAATGGATTACCTTCAGGCGAAACTGGCTTTAAGTTCTAGTACATATCTATGGCCTGCTACTGTTGTTTTCAACAGTACACATATCAAGTCTGACTTCTTAAAATTGCTAAGGGATTTGCAGCACTGTACAGTTGGCTGCTGAACTGACTGACTTTAAATAGCTGGATGTAACCAAACTCTTATAAACTCGCTTCCCCAGAGAACGCTGATTCTTACAGGCACGGCCCTGAAATACTTGGGTCCACGAGTGCCAAACGGTTTTACACTAAATTACTGAACGTCTTGAGTTGTGAATGACAGGCAAAAGAAAGACTTTTTTTCCCAGCAGGTTCAAACACAAAAGCAAATGGGTAGCACCAAAATACCAATAAAAGTTTTGAAGAAATCACAAACATTGAGGTCTGCTTCTGTAATACCTGACAATGTAGTCTTTCATAATAAAATCTTACATGACCTGCAGACAAGATGTGGATTTTAATTTGCAAAAGCGCTGTTTCTGAAATGCTAAAAATACTCTTTGACAGTAACATTTCTTTGTTTTGTTATGAAGTCTTTCAACAGTACTTAAGCGTTATTTTGCTTCATTGCAAGAAATGCAATAGATTTTTGCTCTGCGGGCTACAAATTCTCATCTGTGGCCTTTGGAAGTACACGACAGGAATGGCTGGTTACCCAGTGGAATGTATTCTGTTAAGTCTGTCTCTGTGTGTCGTCCATTAACTAAATATTAGCACACTGGCTGGTCAGCTGGAGTGGGTGGTTCTTCCTTCACAAGCTTCCATTGAAACAACCATATACTGTTTATTCGAAAAAGCTGCCTGAAATTTTACTGTCAGACACTTTGCCTGTCTTGGCACTTTGGCTTTAGCAACAAAAACACGTCAGTCATGTTTAAAATAGTAGTGTCATAAATTATTTGCACTAATCTGTGTAGGTATTCATTCTGACTCTTGAAGCAGTGGGTGACTCTGTGCTGCAGAGTGTAGGTTTTGTTTTTCAAAGCCAGGCACAACTTCACAGAAATGAAGTTTTAACATTTGCTTTTTGTTTAGCCACACAGCCTGCAGAAACAAAATATGGCTTTTCACTGGGAAAGAAAGCATTTCATTTGAAAAAAAACAAAAAAAAAACACTTCAAGTCTCACATACGGTGCCCATTCATTTCACTATTAATATTTCAAAATGTCACTAATGCGCATAAGATATTCTTTACAGCAATGCTTCAGTTTTCCCGTCGTGCTGTTATGTGACAAGTTCTTGGAATCTATCAGAGAATTTTTATTTTTTTTATGCGTTTGCAAAATCTGGTATGGTACTTTAGATTTTGGTGGTTGAAAAAAGTGAAAAGCAAATGCGGGAAACACCTCGCTTCGAGGAATCTAGCAAACAAAAGATAATTTTAAAAAACATTTAAAGCAAGATATTGATTGGTATTTTTTTTTTTTTTCTGATTTTAGAGTTGCTTGTTACTGTGGAAGCCCGTGCCCTGTTTTGACGATTAATCATATAAATCACGTAAAAACACATCAGCAGAGTGTACAGACAGCACAAGTACAGACTCATTTATAGTAAACATAACATTAAACGTGATTTGTAGCTGAAAATGTGCTGGAGCTAAAAATCCATTTATTTGTGGGGCTTCTTTCCGTCTCCTGATATTATTACATTATTGATATTACAATCATTTGTGTGGAAGACAATGCAGTGCGTCCAGTTCAGCCTCCCTGCTTCTCACGCCTCTTTCCTGTCTGGCCAGGTGTGTCTGCTCAGTTAGCCTCACCACTAACAGCTGAAGGTGTGGTAGTTTATTATTACTTAATCGCTGCTGTCGTCTCCCATCAGAGTTCAAGATGAATGTTGCCAGCTGTTTTCCTGCTCCTTATTTTTCATGTAGCCCGACTGTGTCTGTTTCTCTCTTGAATGTG
>JAPQRN010000018.1:26465541-26491960 GCA_037367275.1 Coranthus polyacanthus | reverse complement strand
AATGTGACACTTTGCATTGCATTTCTGCATCCGTGATGTCCTGCGAGGCCTTAGACCTCTGAGTATCGGGATTATCAATATCTTAAAATAGGATTTGCGCCACTAGTCCTGAATTTTCAAATTTTGGCAGTCGAGACATAAATGTTCCAACAAAGTATGGACTCGTTTAATGTGTCCTCACCACAGTACCTCTTTTGATTTTATTAGCTGTTACGACAAATCAGAACAGTGAGGTAGTTTATAGAAATATAGAAAAATAAATTACACTCAAAATGACTACTTTTTTAAGGACACAAATTTTGTAAAATTGCAGAGAATGTGACCATAATCGTTTTATCATGAACTGCTTTTTGACTGAGACATTGTGTCAGAGTTAATGGGAATTGGAACGTGCTGAATACAGCTCCAGGTTAACATAAGGATTTGAGTCTTTTTCCTCGTTGACATGGTTGCCCTTATTCTATCACATGTTAGCACTGATGCAATTAACCCTTAAGAATCTCAATTAAAAAAATTAGGTAAGCCTAAAGTGTTAATTGTCTAAAAATAGTTACCCTACAGTAAATAGATCACCTAAGGTCTGAGCAAAGCGCTAATGAACAGTGCATGGAAACTCTAATCTAATTCCAAAAGGAATTTTCTACGAAAGTGATTGTTATAAATGTGTGCGGTGAGATGAATCTCCATCCTGAAACTCAGGAACTAAACCTCTGTTTAGATCGATTCGTCCAAGTTTTCAGTCTTTTCCCTCTTCTGCATTTCCTGTTTGATTCACTTATCGAATGCAGTCAGCCATCGCTTTCACACTACATTGAAAACACATAGAGCAGAGCAACAAAATCACTCCGTATTATTTCCTTGTGTGAAAATTGTGTTCGAAACTGTGCAGTAGTTTTTTCATTGTCTGTACAGTTCCCCCTGAGATTAGCTCCTCTGGTTCAATAGTTGCTAGAACTTTTGAGCAAAAGGAGCCATTAGTTAATTGTGCAGTATAAAGGGCTTGTCAGTGCATTTTATGTGAGGCGGACCTTGCTTCCACTGCAGACTTTCAAGTTCGATTGGGTGTTAAATAACTAGATAACAGGTAGTAGTTAATCGGTGTTAGTTGTAACTTTATCCTTCCTACCTTGGCGTGTCCTGGTGGTGGGAGGAGACGATGCTGGAGGTGAATGTGCTGTAAGTGAGGAACTGCTGTGGAATAGGCTGTCAGGGTTCATTAGCCCAAGCCATCTCTATCTCAGGAGGAATGTGGCCAGTGGTTTAAAACCAATTTCCATTACCTGCCTTCATTTTATTAACTTCCGTACCATTACCAGGGAGCTTCCCTTTGACAGTTGTTCCTTCTCACTCTCTTGTACTTCTAAGAGATCCCTACGGGAGCAAGGTTGTGAGACCTCACTTATTCTGTACTCTGTGTTCCCTTTAATCGCCACGTACTGTACCTTATCCCTCTCCAGCCTTTTGCCAGTGTGGGATGGGATTTGAAGGCCCTCGTATGACCCTCTGTGTCATCCTCACTTAGGAAAAAGGCACACATGATTATCCGGTCGAAACTAGATGTTGTACTTGGACGTCTTGTACAGAGAAATTTAGAAGAAATTTAAGTAAGTTCAAAATAGCCTAGTTTGAACTGTCACCAGCTCTTTGCTTTTTGAGTCAGGAATATCGTAGTGGGATAATCCTGTGGGAGCCGGGAATATGTGGTAAATAGTAACTTTGATATCTATCTACTCCATGACCCCGGTCTTCCACCCCTGATTAGATCTGTTGGGAACGTTTGTCCATGTATTAAATGGGCTTTTCCTGCTGCCTTGGAGAAGTAGAGGAGTATGAAGCATATGTGATGCCCCTCTTCGTGACTGCCTCATGGGAGCGCAGGGAAATGGAGGAGGAGGTGAAAGGCCAGGTGTCTGCCACAGAATTTAATTAGAAAGACTGCATGCTTTGTCCTCTGTAAAGTTGCTTCAGGCATTCTTTAATTGCCCTATTCCCTATTTCTTCCAGCAGTCCCTTCTTTAAAGTTCATTAGCATTCATCTTGCACATGCATTTGAATGGTTATTTCAAGGATATTCTACTTTACTTTACTCCGATCAATTTTTCTAGGCACAAAATATAATAAATTATTATTTCCCAAACGGATTATATTTCTAATAGCTACATTGCAAAAATTTTTCTTGCCATTTTAAATGTTGCAGTTGAAGCCACTTGAGCTTACCTGGCGACTACCGTAATTGGCTGTACTGATTAATTTACTAGTCATTAAAAAGCTCCTGGCTGAAGCTACAGGAACTATAGATTAAGCTCGGGGCTGTCTCCTTACACATTCAGTATACATCACTTTATGCTAAACAAGAAGAGTAACTAAAATTATTACAAGTGGAATGTGAGAAAGTTCTGATTCCCAAAGGTTCATGAAAATGATTTTGATAGAAGAAGAACAATCTGAAGTTATCCTGCACTGGTTGTTAAATAACTGCAGACAAGTTTGAGTAAGTGACTTGTAGATTGATTAGACATTTAATTGATCGATGGAATTTGATCTGTTATTGCTAAAATATGTATGTGTTGAGCAACTGGCTTTTAATCTTTTATGATCCCTATGATTGCATTAAAACATTTTGTTAATAATGAAACGACTACTTTAAATGGAAAGCAAATTGCTTTTTTGAGTTCTTTTCTCAATCACCGGCCTTAAGCTTTATCAGCTGAGTTTAGCCCTGTTAGCAGCATTTTAAAAGAGACAGCTCTGATTAACCCCAGCAATAATACTGACCATCATTTATTAAAACTGTAATCATGCAGAAAATGAGATTGATGGAAATGCTTCTAAAAGGTAATAGAGAAGGTACACTGATACGGAATTTAATTGACAGAAAGTTAATTCAGCTGCTTTTAAAATATCGTGAGTGCACAATCCTCCCGGGCAAATTACAGACCCCTCCACCATCGTCGCGGCTTTTCACACGAGACCGAGGCTTCGCCCTCTTTAGCGAACACATACCTGCCCTACCTGTACTGCATACTATACACGAAAGCCAACACATATTCTTCGCCGCGATATAATATCTGGTTTATCTAGTTGCTGGGAATAGTTAAATCCTTCATGGGGGAAGCTCTGTTGGTAGGATTACCTCAGCATTTGCCCACCATTTCTCTACTTATTATCACATTTTTTTCTCAACAGCAAAGTTTAAGGCCAGTGTTTTAATGTTCAGCTCTATTCAATCCCTAGCTTTTACACTGGATGAAATATTTATTTTAGTTAATCACTTAAGTATCACACTGAGCTTTATATCTTCAGTAGTCAGTAACTGGGTTATGTGTGTGATGGGTGAAAGCCAGGGCACAAACATACTTTTTATATATACTGCATTATAAAGTTTTGAAAGTAATGTTTTTACTTTAAAACAGTCTTGGCTGACAGTTGCAGTCTGTCCATTTCACAAGCTCTGTCTGGCATAAATTGAGAATACATCTTCTGCACTTGGATCTATTAATGAAATGGAAATTTACTTCCTTTTTGCCTTTCTTTCTCCTTTTAAAGCATTACAAGTACCTTATTGAATATGGATAGAGTGTGTCAGAAAAGACACAAAAAATAAGATTAATGTAATATATCATTTTTGATGTGCCTGTTTTTCTGTGCCTGTATTTTTTATTCACTTTTTCCACAGCTTGGGTCCCCCCTGCGTAGTTCACTTAAGAGTGGACTCTGTACCTGCTGTTTTAAAGGTTCATTTTAAAACTTACAACGGAGACTGACATCTGAGGAACCCTGCCTTTGATTGATTGTTGAGACCATTGATCTAATTTTGAAACCTTTGAATTTCTCCTCTGCATCCTTCTTTTTTTTGTACGTGGTGGAATAAACCTAATTTCCCCGTGCCTCATGCAGGGCTTCGCTCTCCAAGGTGGAAAAACAGAGTGAATAAATAAATAAAGAAACGTAAGAAACAGGTCTTTCACAGCGGCACAGAGATTTTTATAGACTGGATCAATTAAATTTGTCTTATTTGGAACGATGGGGCTCCGTAACTCAATAAGAGGTAATGTGGTTGAAAATGCCTCTCACTGTGTGGCCATTAGGTGAGAGACTGTTACCACATGAGTATTAACATGCAGGGATTACAGAGGAATATGACTGGTTTGAGCCAATTAGAATCAAGAGCAGCTTAGAAAGTGGAGATGTGGGTGGGCATCCTGAGCTACCAAGTCCTGCTGTGAAGGCAAGAGACGGAGAGGACATCACAGCCGGGGCTTCAGAGAAGAAAAAAAGACACGTTGACTTTTATTTTATAACGGTCTTGCTCAACTTGACCATTGCCATCGTAAGACAGACAATTAAATTGATTCTTTTTTTTTTTTTGTCTATCGCAATGTTTGACTGTTCGAAGCACGATTTGCAACCTTTTTTAAAAGGTTATTTTTATTGTGTCGTAATTTGGTTATCCTACTTGGTCACTTTTGTGTTTTCTGGCCAGTGCACGTGTCTATACCAGGTATTCGTTTGTAGTGCTGAAATACAGTGCGATACAGAAGAAAACTCTCAGTCGTTTCAAGCAAATATGTGCATAATTATCGCTCGGAACAAATTAAAATGTTGTTGGGCAAACCTGTGTCCGATGCGGCTTATGTTTTTTTCACCCTTCTGCCCACAAGGGAAGTAGTTCTGACCCGTTACCCGATCGGGTGAGATTTCCAGGCCCATATCTGCTTCATATCTCCACTGTTTCCATTTCTTTCCATTTCACTTCTCATGATGTGTGCATTTATTTGCATATGTTGAAGCACCTGCACTCCAATCTTCTGCTGGTTGATCTTGTCTGTCCTGCCTCATTCGTTGTCCTGATAAACCCACCTCCTGCTTGTACGATCACCAGAATTTCTATTTTTTACTGATTGGATCTCAGACGTGTCTCTCTGGCAGAACTCTAAAGGTTTAAAGTTTAAGGAACAGAGTTGAGAGTGAAGAATTAGATTATGCTGCAGCAGTGTTGTGAGAAGATTTTTACAACGTTTTACCTTGTGGTAAAACTGGTCAGTATTGGAAACCATATATCGCATTAGAGTAAATATTCAAGCTGACCCCGGTAGCTGTGCTTTGTAAAAAATCAAACCATTAACAACCACTTTTGACTTTTCTAATTGGTGTGACACTTAAAAGTGAACCCAACTAAAGTCTTTCTTATTAGCACTGTCTTATACATCAAATGGGATTTTATTTTTTAAAAAGCAAAACCTTGTTTCTTTCTGTTTCTGGTTCTAAATGGTCAGTTCCAAACAGCTTAACGGCCACTGTTTGTGTGTCTGCGTGTGTGTGTTCAAGAGAAGCCCTTTCCTATCCGTGAACTCCGATGTGTCACTTGAGATGTTGGAGAAGGATAGAAACACAGAGTGCCTCAGGACATTGTAACAAAGTCCCTCGTGCCACCAGCCCCCCCGACACAATTACCCACTCATGTCTAATTGGCATTTGGGGCTTCTCTGCTTGATCGACCATGGCCACATCAGTATGAAGTGGCAGGGCAGCGCTTGCCAAGCTGTGACTTAACTGGTATCACGCTTTGTTACTCTTCTAGCTGCTTACATAATTTGCTGATGTAAATTTACTCTGCCTAATTAACATCGTCAGCCTCTCATTTAATCTGAACAGACAGGGGATGCATCCGGTCCCTGGCGCTACTGTCCATTTTGCTGACTTCTCAGTGGTGTTGCGAAGGCTTGTGGCGCTACAGTCTATGAGACTTGGATGAACAAATCCATTGCAGGGTACATACACAACTTTGTCTTGACATGTGGGGTTGAGGAGTTTGGAATGAAGCTAACTTTACAGAACTGTCCTGAATTAAAAAATTAAGTTCATCTCACTTAGTCGACTGAAACTGAACGCTTAACTTGAAAATTGTTTAGACAGTGGTGCATGGACACAAATGTGGCTGACAGGCCTCGCTCTGGAAAAGAGCTTTGTGATATTTGAGCTGACTGCGCTACAGACAAATAATCATACTCTCAATTAGAGTCACTTTCCCTACTTTATGGTCTCTGCAATGCTTAATGGCCTGTTCCCACAGAACTGTCTCTGGATGCCTGCGCGGTCATCATTATCCAAGCAGATCTCCCGTGTTAATAAATGACAACCGTCTGGAATATTGATTTCTTAACCTTCAAAGTGGCACCATCTGCTGCAGTTGGCAGAATTATAGGGATCTAACAAATGTAGGGGAACATGCTTTGAGAGTGAGGTGTATGTGTATGGAATATGTGTGTTTGATTGGGTTTGTCAGTGTGTTAGAACTCATGAGCTACATATCCAAGATCATGTTAGTGCTGGGCGATATGGACAAAAAATGTTATTGTGATATATTCTGACAGAATGGTGCCGTACAATATATATCCCAATACTTTTCTTACAAATTCAGTTGTAAGCCAAATCCACACAAGGTGTCACGCAACACAGTTCTTAGCCTATTTATAAAAATAAAGGTTGAAGCACATGACAAATGAATATCATAAATAACATGAAGACCTACAGTATGTGAAAGAAACTGATTTCAGTAACATTGCTGCAACTGGGCTGCAGGTTAACATAATTTAAATGAAAGAATTGTTTAATTATAATGTAAAATGGTCTAATCGTTCTGAAAATACATTTGAAAGTTGAATGAAAACATAGCCGACAACACTGATATATAAAAGGCATTAAATAAAAGAAAACTGGTAAATAATGAGCTGTCTCTGACATGCACTGTTTGAACTAACTCGTTACAAACAAGGTAATCAGACACCAACCCGAGTCATGTTTGTGATGAACTGCACGGTGAAGAAAGGCGACATGTTGCTCACATTGGACATGTTGTCCAAAACGCAACCGTACCCATAACAAGTACATTTTCCTCAACAAAATATTGTACACAGCTGTGCAAATCTGCTGGGTTACTGTAGCCAGACCTCTCTCTCTCTGATTTTTTTTACTCTGCTTTTTTGAACTCATCACCTGTGATCTATATTATTTCTGCAGTAAAGATATCAGGAGACAATCTGAACTCCTTTTAAGTTGTCATGACTTCAAAGAAAAACACATTACACAAATGCCTGCAGGTTAAAATTGATTAAAGGAATACTTTTAGCGCTGAAAAATCGTTATAAATGGGCTTTAATAAACTTGCTAGACTAGCAAACATTAATGGTACAGCACCCATGATGCAATACTCTCCGTAAAATACATTGGTACGTGGCCCGTTTTAAATGAATAAGTGTCTGTGAGAGGCAGAAAGCCATAGGAGAGAGACAAGTTTTGAAATCTGGGACGACCCGCTGCTCCTCCGCATACTGAGGAGCCAGTTGAGGTGCTTCACCTGATAAGGTGCCTCCCTCTGGAGTCATGGTCAGCTGGGCAGAGGTCTGGGGACTGACCCAGGACTCGCTGGAGGGAATCTACTTCCCACCTGGTCTAGGAGCGGCTGGGGATCCTCCTTGAGGAGCTAGAGAAAGTTGTTGGAGATGGGGAGATCTGGGCTTCTCTGCTCCCCTTGTTGCTACCACAACCCTGAAATAGACTAAGCAGTTTGGAGGATGGACGGAACTTTGAGCAATTACAGTCTCTGCATTTCCGTGTTGAACACCCAGTCATTGGGCTGTATGTTGGGTGTTCAATGCTACAGCGGGCGCTACAGTTGAGTAGAGTTGGCCTGATATGTACTGTACCAAGCCACCCACTCATTCAGCCAGTCAGGATATTAGATCAGACTGGTGGTTTGTGATGGTGGCAGGGTCAGTGAGCATCTCATTCGCATATCCCCCATCCCACTCCCCCCCTGTTGACTCACCCGTTCGGTTCTCTGCTGCACTGCAGGGTAATCAGGACAGTGACACTTTATGAGAGAAGAGATGACAAAAGGATTTACACACAGCCTGGTAAAAGAATTTATTTCACTTGCTTCCGGAGTTTGAATCTGAGTGGCTAAGCACAAAAGTTTAAGAGAAATAAGTATAAGTACACAGTTTAGCCTAATGGTTTACATACAATATGCATCGTACGATTTGGACACTGACACTCATATTTATTTTCTAATTTGACATTTTGTCAGGGCCAAGAGATGCCATGGCTTTTTCTTTCTTGGCTTCTTGATTTTTTTATAGGTTCTCATGGAAAAGCTGCAGGAGCCAAATATCAGATGAAAAGAAGCCAGACTTTGAAAATACACACATACGTGCCATTTCTTGCTGATATGGAAAAGTGAAACCAAAATATCATGCCATGGTGCTCCTGTGGCGAACCGTGGAGTAGAGCAGTAGAGTCGTGTCTGATGGAATCTGGTAACTGAAGCTGTCAGTTATATATAATACCCACCTACTTCTCTGTAAACTATGATCGGCCAAAATCTTCCATGTCCACGGGGTCAATTTTCTACAGCCTGTGAACGGAGACAAGAGGAGGTGCAGAATTATAATATGCTGAAAGGTAATAATGGAATTTTTGTCCACTTTAATGCCCTGAAGCTTTAAGTGATGAGTACTGTTCTTAGATTAGGCTGTTGTACCTATTTATAGCAAAGCTTTGCCTAAAACTGTAACCACAAAGACATGAAATAAGTTACATTTGGATTTGGAAACTCTAATACTTCTAAGAATTTGTGTTGGGACATCCACATGGCAATTTCTGTGAAATTATAGGTGAAAGTATTAAAATATTGATAACGCCCCTATGTGTCCATTGCTAGACATTTATTATTCATTTTACCTCAAAGGGAGCGTGCAAGATGACCCGTTTTCATTCAGGCCCTGCTTGCTAAGTCTTGCTCTCCTAAAGTGTGATTCGGTGTGCCTCCACTAACTTTCTTACTGCCGTTTAGCTGTGGTAAACACATGGTTTAGTTTGAAATAAGCTTTCGAGATCCCAGGCCTGTGACTGTGTGTCTTTAGGACTACGTGAACATAAAGGCGGATTATTCTGTGTGATTGAGCTTCACAGGATCCAATAGTTTATCCAGGATCGCTTTGAAAAATCAAAAATGGATTGTCATGATCTTGTAAGAACATGAGAGATGTAACGGGTGGCAATAATAAATACCTTTCAAAACATTATACATGCATTTCATAACACAGCAAGTGTTTTAAATGTACACCTGAAAACACAAAGAGAAGGGAGAAACACTTATTGCATGTTATGGGTGTAAAGTTAATATAATGAATGGATTTAAATATATGGTCTGTGTGTTCATTTTACATGTTTGTTTGAAATGCAGATGCTATATGTACAGTACACCCACATGGCCTGGGATTTAAGAGGCGTCATACAATAAAAAAAATGAATACACTTGATTAGTCCAATTATTATTTGTGTTTTTTTTTTTTTCTCCAAAAAGTGGTACAATATATCAACACATCTGTATTTAACGTAGTATTGGCAGAACAAGGTTTCTGTTTAACTGTAGATTAGAGATACACGCTTTACTTTAAATGATATCAGATCTCCAGCAACCCTCCCAAATAATTCATTTTTCACAGGGGCATATTTACTGGTGGTTCTTTGAAGATCTGTGCAGAGCTTCAGCACAGACTTTGGTCAGTAATAAATAGGAATTCCCCTAAGGGTTAGGCTCATAGGTGCTGTTTATGTTGACCAATGGAACCACAGCTTGGAAAACGGAGGAGTACCGCTGTTAGGATTGAAGCAGGTGGGTTCTCTGGGCTTCAAAGACCAAAAGATAATCTGCTGAAAAAAATCTAAAGCCAGGCTCTAAAATGTACCGAACATCTACGAGCTTCTGCTCACAAAGACACAAGGCTCATCATGTGGTTCCAGCTAGCCCAGGAATGCTTTGATGCTGTTGATCCCCTAACTTTTGTTAGTTTATTTGACTGAGTTTTTATGTATATGTATTCCAAATGCTAGCCCTTCTTTAAAGAATTTAAAGGAAATCCCAAAGAAATAACCTTGGAGTTGAGGGCTTGTGCTAAACCATCAGTTGATTCAAAGGCTCAGCTGCAAAGTCTTCCATAACACAGAGAGAAAAGTGCCAGGTCAATCGCTGGATAAATTGCAGCAAAAAAATGGAACAACATAAGCACAGGAGATTTTGAGGACGCTTATCTCTTTTTAATTTTCTGAGCAGAATGACAATGTAGAAACACTGATTGACTGTTACTTTTTAAAGTTATTTAAGAACATACAGTCTTCAAATCTGTACTTTTGCTATTTTTATCTTTCAGAGTCTTTCATTACAGTTCTAAAACTTGGCATTTAAACACTTCTAAGTAGTCGTATATGGAGTAATTCAAGAGTGACAAATGAATTTAGGTTAAAACCAGAGCAGTTAATCATATGTTTTTTTTTTTTCCTCTCACAGAAACCGTTGTTTCTGCCAAGTTTTCCTATGACTCATATTTATTTTGAGCCACAAAAAAAGCAACTTGTCAGGTCATCCAGATCTGCTCTTCTCCTGCTTGCATTTCTAACCTACTCCTTTTTGCAGCATTAAAATGTAACATGCAAAGCATTTCTTAAGCTTATTTGAATAAACTTTGGAGCCATCCAATTTCACTCACATGGTGGAGATTCAGAGCAGGCCTGAAAATACTGAAGTACATTTGTGTTCAATTTCAGTGTAGTCATATGTGTGCATCGAGTGCCAGCAATATTAAAAGATGCACCAAATTCAGTCTTCTGACTTTTAAACTTTTAAACTGCATTTGAAACTTGATCCTTTGGTGACCCATTAAATTATATGAATCAACAAACTGCTAATAAATCTTTTCTGGGAAAGTACACGAAGGACAGAGCACTGGTTTTATAGGTGACTATTTTCAAAGTGATTGCAGCTGAAAATTCCTCACATGATTATACAGTAAAGGCATCGTGTGGAGAGATTTATCCGGGAACCTGGAACTTTTTAAAAATATTTTCTATTCAGTAATATTTTAAAAGTAGAACTACCTACCTACTTATGAAACCACTGTGGGCTGAGGTTTGTTGTATGTGTGCACTTGTGGTGCTGCAGACTCACGTAGTCATTTGTCAGTATGAACTATTGGCTTTCCCTTTCTTTTTCAATCAAAGATTTTCTTTATTTCAAATGGGGCATGTTAAGTTATCAACAAATGAAAAACAAAATTCCACAAAAAAAAAGATGTGAAGAAATGGACTCCAAGGCTCCATCTTAGTTCCTAGTAAAACAGGTTTTTGTGGAGAGTGATTGTGTTCTTTTTTCCTGCAGAGGGGGATGTTGCCCTGGACATGAGCTCATGTCCTGCGTTTGAAGGCAGTGATCTGCTCACTACCTGCGCTGGCTTTCCCCCCCTCACATCTGCTACATATTTTTCTATGCAGATCTAAAACATTCCATTACAATACATACATTTTTATCATACATTGTGTTTTGATGCTGTTTCCACTCTCTAATGGGTTTTATGCTAAGTTCATTCATCCAGCAGCTTATTAACATGCTGCGGATCTTTTGGGTTTCTTTCTCTGTTCACTTATCAGTATTGCTCTCAGGACAGTTTGTTCAGTTTGCTCTTGGAAATCTTTCTCTGCAGCGACCTAGACAAATTATAGTCTAAAGTTTGATATAATTTTGTAATTTACCAGAACATTAAACAGAGCTTTAAAAAATGATTTAACACATTTAATTTTGTGTTCAAATTTGCCGGTAAAAAGCCACTCAGCAAAGTGTTGTGTGAAACCAGTCCATAAATATGAGAAATAGTTGAGGTTGAAGAACAGGCTACGGAGGTGGGTGATGAGATAGCGGAGGTTCAGATAGCCCCCCTCCTGGTGCTGGCCGTCAGGAGGAACGAAGTAGCCATTTTGTGGCGAGTGCGGTGGTGCGGTAGAGATGAGATGGTTAACACCCTTCTGCAGTATAGCCACCCTCCTCTCTCTCCCTCTAATTTTCTCTCTCTCCCTCTTCTTTTCCTTGCTCGTTCGCTCAGTCGACTATGAAGACACTTCATCTTCCCTGACAGTATGACCACTGCTGCATGTTCTGATGCGTTCAGCATACCTTCAGTGCATCATAAATAAATCAGAGAAATGACTTTTTCTTTCTCTTTCTCTCACATGTTCCTTTATCGCTCCCTCTTCTGTGCCTGTTATCTGGGGTAGAAAGAGTAGCAGGAAAACGGGAAATGGTGTGCTGGTGGATTTCCTGTGTGCTCCTCCTCTTCCACTGTTCTTACTGCGTGTGCAAGATCATCACCCCCCAGTCCTCGTTTACATTATCTCAAAGGAAAGAAATTATTTTTGCCCTATAATGATATTCAGCTTTTGTTATGACGTTATCTGGTTTAATTTTAATTCAAATGTCAGGGTGCGTGTGAGGGATTTTCTTAATTAATGTGCACAGGGGATGCAAAATACAAACTTGTATAATAGAAACAAAGTACTGTCATTTTTCTTTTTTTTTTTTAAATGAGGTTTGGGGGCTGCAGTGTGACATAGGGGCTATACAAATAAACTTGACATGCTTTGTTATTCGTGTTGGAACCTAAAAACGCACACCAGCACACAAGCACATGTGTACATTTGTGGAGCTGAAGATTACATGAGCAGACAGGGTAGGGATGGGTGGATGAAGGAGAGGGGGGATGTGGAGAAAGATTGTCAAGAACCACTCCCTCCCTCCCCCCACCCCTACTGACTCCCAGTTACCCAGTCCCTCCACCCCTTCCTGTAATCTCCACTCCTCCACGGGTAGTCTCAAACCTTGTGTTCGTCCACCACCAACCAATTACCTGGCAACCCTGCCCTTATCCCCAGCACAGGCGTGATGCTGCTGCATGATGGGGTTTTTGTATATTGAATTCCATCTCCTGGTGAGATAAAGGGTGTAGGAACAGGGCTCTGCCGCTGTGCTAGATAAGTGTTTCTCACAAACCGTTCCTCGCCGCTTCTTCTGACACTGATTGTGGAGAAAAGAGACATTGGGGATGGCAGGGGGGAAAAGGCGTGGGGATGGAGGGTTGTTGCAGTGAGATGGGACCCAATTTCAGTATGATTTTCCTCTTGTTTTTAATTTGTTATAAAGCAGCACACAGAAAACTTGGATCCGGCTTCGTAAGACTTTCTTGTTTCATGCTTATAAAGTCTATATGTCACTATTGAGATCAATATTCAAATAGCAAGAGAGTATTTTCTTGTGCATCTTTCCTTCTCATTGTAGACTTACCAAACACCAGATATTACTCTGCGGATCGATACTTTATCTTCATTTAGGATGGCTGTTCAATCTGCAGAGGTGACAGTTATGGGTTGAGCAGCTCTGTGGAGTATCAGCTTTTATTCAGCTTCATCCCTTCCCTCTCAGTCCTATTTGTAAGCTGTCCTGAGAAGTGTCCCAAGGTACCAATGGCCTGAGCCAGGCCCATCTATCTGTCTTTGTCTGGCTCACTGCAGGGAACCACACACTCATTGGTTGTCCTAGGGAACAATGTAAGTGATGGACCACTGTTCATACATCAAACCTGCAAGGCGTTTGACAGTGCAGGACAGAAACATTGAAAATAATGACCACAGCAATATGTATCAGAGGTTAAAAATAGAGCGCTGCAGAGAAGTGCTGGCAAAGTTGAAGCTGAGAGCTCTTCTGAGTGACCCATCCAACCTCAGCCCTCCTGCTGTTTTGGAGGTTAATGGAAGCTGCCTTGAGCGCAGAAGCAAGATGTTTTCAGTTAGCCAGAATGAGTGATATTCAACTACTTGGACACTAATATGCTCCAATTGAATTTCTGCCTTTGTCAGAGGGGAGTCTGTCCTGCCGTGGACCCTCCCTCACAGCTGTGCCCTCGCCTTTCTCCGTTCAGCCAGCATTGAGCCAACCCCAATAGGTCAAGTGTGAGGGGTCAAGTTTAACCTGAAACCAGACAGAATGAGAACAGAGGGAGGAGGGGCTGGGGTCACTTCTGAGCTGCATGTCGCTCAGCGCCAATGTGCACGTCTGTATTTATCATAGTCTGTCTATGCATATCTATCTGTTTGCATGTAGATGAAATCAAATAGCACCCATGAAAAACTGAACTGTAATGGTCAACTGATTGAAAACACATTCTGATACTACATCTGAACTACAGCCTTTCTCAGCAGTATGCAGCCACATACAGCCTGTGTCTAGATATATGGTACTTGTTCTGACTGGGGCCTGTGTTCAAGGCTATCCTTCCTTTCACATGGTCAGAACTTCATAGTGTTTTTATTGCTCTCCTGGTTTAGTTTGGTAAATTACTTGTGGATCTTGAATCTGTTCACGTACATAAACATCTGTCTCTCTCTCTCTCTCTCTCTCTCTCTCTCTCTCTCTCTCACTCACTTTCTCTACGACACACACTCACAGCGTGAGTCAGCCCACACCTGGAACAGATAAAGCGCCTTTCATGTTTGCAGGGCTATCCTGAGGTCAGTGAGTGCTGGTGTTGAGAGCTAGTTTTACTAGGAGCGAGTGGAGCTGGGAAGAAATGAAAAGAAACCATATATATCCAGGTGTTGCAGAGTTAAGGAAGTTTTATTAGTCTACTATTCCTTCTTTGAGTTCTTCCTCCACTACCTTTGAGATACCCTCTTAGCATGATACCGTGCCCATTTATTTGCGCACTTGACTTGTGAGTGAGACGGATAAAAGTCTGCTAGATGCCGTTTGAATTATCAAGAGTACAGAAAATAACTAAAAATGTATGTTTGTCAATGTACGACTGCCATTTCAATCTTTTTCTGCATTTATGAGAGAATGTGATTTTTGTTGAGTCCTCCACTAGAGTATAAATTCTGTTATATTAACCGTTATACTCAGTAACTTTGATATGCTATCTATCACCATGAGTTATAGTTGTGAGCCACATACTTCGTACATATAAATATGCTAACAAACAAAATGCACAATAAACAGACATTTAGGGATTTAAGCAGCCCTCACTACTCAAAGATCAGATGATCAAACACACATTTGGAACTGTAACTATTTCATATTCTTTATGATCTTCAAAGTTGAAAATATTTAACAAGTTTATAGTAGTGTGTATGCATTTTTTGTAATGACCTTTTTTCAAATCTTCTTGAAATTTGTGATCATCCTCCTATTTTCTTTGCTGTGTTTCTCGTCGCTCTACTGCCAGCAGTCCAATAAAGGTAAAATGCCTCATAAGTAGTCTTTTAAATGTCTCCTGTATAGCTGTTTTCCTTTGAATGTCACTGCAGTAGGTATATACATTTCTTTTGGGAAAACCTCTATTTATGTGGTTGTGGGAGTGTGCACTTTAATGTGTGTGTTTGAAAAGGCTGAATAGAGCTCCCCATGTTCAGTTGCTCACAGTAGCCTGTGGAAGTGCGCAGGACTGGTCTGTGACACTCGTATCCCTGTAAAGTTTCCGGTGCAGGTGTAATTCGCTGTAAAACGCCCTATAATTTGCTGCCCTTTGGGAGCACACTGTCTCAGGGTGTGAAAATCAATAGGATGGCGGAGAGGGATTGGGCATGGTGTCTATGCTCAGCTACACTATGGCAGCAGTTAGGGTAATTCTGTAATGGCAGGGGATGAGGTTCAACCTATCTAACGCTCTATCTGAAGCAGATAAATGTTTTACAACACCATCGTTTAACCCTTCCTGCCTACTCTACCCTGCCCCCAACGTCTTTTAACTCTCTACCCAAGGACAGCCCCTAGAAGCTGAGGTCTAGACTATGGTGATGGTTGTGTGTAAGTGTATGTGAGGTTCACCTCCCTGGGTGCGCATTCTGACTCGTAATGCTCTATAACCTTGTAAAGATAGCCTGAGGCATTTTAGCATATAGCTGATCTTCAAAACCCCCCAGTTGTTTCAGAGGGAAGCCATGCGGAAAACATGCATTGAATCTTACAAGATGCTGCATGTATAATGTAGCATTCAGCATATCATATAGGCCGCTGAATAATATGACCCTAATACAGCGCACCTTGGAGCGTGCAGGCTGGGTAATTTTTCTATAAACCAATGAGATTGATAAGAAAGATGACTGGAGATGTGGGCAAATGAGGAAGTACTGATATGATGGAGAAAACTTCCAGAATTAATCAGAATATAGTATCATTGCATTGACTTTGTTTCTAATGAAAGGAGGGTTAAAGCCTTTGCGTGAATGAGAGCTAGGGTGAGTGTTGCGGTGAAGAATTGTCTGAAGTGGGAGATCCCACGCAGACTGGGCTGTAAGTCTGCGTGACGTGTCTTAGCTTCAGCAGCAACACGCGGTCCATTCTGTCAGAAGAGAGAATGCAGAGATCTCATTGTGCCTGCTTGGATTGGCACCAGTAGCAATCATTTGTTTCTGATTTATTAGATAGCCAAGGAAATTAATTTTGTTTCAAAATGCATGGTCGGAAATTAGATGGTGAAATTGTGTGAAAGAATCAGTGATTGTTTTCCCCCCCTGCTATCCCTCCGGAGGTACTGATAACTGCTGATCTCTGTGACACCATTAATGAAAAACTTATTCAGATTCAAGAAAAAAAAACTGTCTTCAGCGACGTTGTAATTAACTTGGCTATCTCTCCGGCCCTTAACATGATTTGAACCACCCATTAACATTCCCCCAAAATGCTTGCTGCCAGCACTCGGGACATGGTGTGACTCCTGACCTTAGGAAGTTCTGCCCTCTATTTTACTTCCCGTTCACATGTCTGGAGATCCGGTTCTTATAGGAACACTGTATTGCACAGCTGCACTCATTATTTGTAGAGGATCATATCGCACTCACACTTCACAAAAAACAGCAATTTAACTTGTCAATAGTTATCGTAGGTATCTAAAATGGCCAAAATGGATGTTACTGTGAGGAAGAAAAAAAAACAAACAAACAAAAAAAAACGCCTCTTTAACTGTACTTCTGTATGGTATTTTGAATAATTCACATTATTTGTCTTAGTGGTCACACTTAAGCATTACCATGTCTGTGGATGATCACATTCATTATCTGCCACGGTGTGTATCAGAGGCTAATAGGTAAGGTGAGCTCAGTTTGAGAAGATTGACTGTGAAAGGACTGACAGGAAAAATGATTGTTAGTGTTAAGTTCTTCTGGCAATACTTTGCCCCTTTGCATGTATTCTGCTATGTTAAATTTAACTATACATATTCATAGCTTTAATGCCGCTACCACCTTTTATTCATCATGTAAATATGTATGCATGCATCTGTCTGTTCATCTTTCAGGACTGTAGTGCTTGTGAATGTGTTCTTTTTGCTTTGTCCAAAGGATACAAGGTTGACTGAAGCATATTTTCTTAACCAGTGGATGCATACTTGAAGCCACGTTCATCTGCCTTGCCGACCATTTAACCGAGCATGCTGATATGTTCGCATTGTAATCTTTTCACATCATCCTTCAGCAAGTTTTTCCTATTTAAAAAGTTTTTTTTTTTTTTTGTCCTCTCATCCACCAAAGCAGTGACAGACGGCTCTAGATACTGCTACAACTGTTAAGTCACAAGAGGACTCTGTTGCCTGCTTGATGTTTGTTATTTCCCTCATATTCACCCGTTCTTCGTTCTACTCTTTCTCTAACAGTTTCTCTTCCACCAAGGCTCTTCCACCATTTTCTCAGGACTGAATGCAAATTGGTTAAATCAGTGATCAGAACTTATTACAAAATGGAGCCTTGCTTAGAGAAAGAAATGGTGCATCACTATGAGAGAGAGGATGGGAGGGGCTGGGGGAGCCTGAATGTGGGCTGGGAGCGGCGGTGGGTGGGGCTATTGTGGGTGTGCACGTGTGTGTGGAAGGGGGGTTTCTGTGGCAGGGATGGGAAAATTAGATTTATTTTTTTCATGGGGTGAAGAGAGGGAGGATGGAGGGGGGTGGGGAGTTGGGGGTTCAGTAATGGCACCTCACTGTATTTTATGTATATACAGATGGAAGAAAATGAAAACGTCTTCTGAATAGGTTTTCCCCATACATTTTCTCTCTGTTGTTACATCTGTGTGTTTCTGTCTCAACCTGTCTGTCTGTCTGCGTTAACCCACCCAGGTCCACCCCTCCTCTTGCTCCCCTTTTTTTGCTGGCAGATCCCCAAGGTTATGGCATGTCTGGACATCTAATCAGGCCAAGACTTGATGCTGAATTTGTTGTGCCTCTCATCCCCACACCGTATTTACTGTTTATGTCATACCTGCTATTATATATTCAAGTCTTTGTCCATACCCCGCTGTGATAAATGAACATGACCTTGGGAAATAGAAAGGTTGAAGAACAATGATTCCACTTTTTATGAATTCGTTTTTTTTTTAGGTTTTTTTTTTTTTTATATGTAGCCTGTGTTCAGCGAGTATAAATGTAAGACGTGTCACACTCTCGCCCCTGTGAAATAAAGGTTTGCATTTGAGCATTTGAAATTTATTGAAACAAAATTGAGGTACAGCCATATGTGAGCCATTATGGGTAATTTAGGCAGTTATGTCTCTTGTCCCTTTGACCTAAAGGGATCATTTTTGCACCTTGTCAGTAATAATAAAAAATGAAAAGCTCTTTTCTGAATGACACCCCTTTTGTTTGCTGAATGGTTTCATCTTTTGTGATTTTACATCCATATGTTTCTCTATTCCCTCATTGGCAGCCTGTATTGTTAGTAAAATAATAGATCTTAATGTACATTTGATTTAGAATGCATTACTTATACAATTGTAAATTAAATCGTTTGAACCTGTCAGAATGTGGTTGAATTGTCTATTGTAATATCTGAGAAAATGCACACACTGAGTGCAGTTTTAACAGTAGACCAAGACCATGTTATTGACCTTCTCGTAGGGGGTATGCTCTTTTTCAAGCCTTTTCCCTAACAGCAGAGAGCAGTTCTCACGCCCAGCCAGTAGATGGTGTGCCTTGTTCAGGTTTTCTCAAGTTTCCACTCACTGAACCTTGCTTGCTCACCCGTGACTTGTGAAAGCGCTCTGGGGTAGGCCTCCCTAACCTATCATCCTGCACCCCCCCTCAACACCCCTCTGAGCACCCCTTCCATCTCTGCCATCTCCCCCATCACCTCCCTCCCTCTCCATCCAGGGGGCAGAGTCATGGAGGTGGCAGTTCTAACAAGCTGCCGGGGACCGCACTGCTCAAATGAGCCAAATCAAAGAGAAAAGGGGGAGTGGGATAGGTAGCGCCATGAACCCCCTGCAGAGAACAACCATTCTGGTGAATATGAAATGAATTTGTATTGCTTGACATGATAAGCCCATGGACAACCCTCTGCTCAGTCGACATCTTTACCCTGACATCCTTCAGACATTAAAAGATGCGCAAGAAAACATCTACAGAAATTACTATAGCAACAACTGGCCAACTAGCCGTGACATGCTTTTAGGTTGATTTTTAAACAGGACTGTTGAAGTGTATGTGAATTGCAAATTAAAAACATTTTGGTGCTTGTATTGTTGTGGACAAGGTGAAGTGTTCATCTAACCCTGTGATGCAGGTGTGTGTTCATGTTCCTTAAAAAGCAAATGGGACAGGTGGATGACTTAAGCACTGCAACAACACTGAGCTCTTTGCGGATTCACCGGCTGGCAGACCGACATTAATAAGAGAGTGCCCCTGTGTCATTTTCTTTTTCTCTGTCAAGTTCCCATCCTCTGTACTCCTTCTGTCTTCGTTTTTCATTCTCTCTGCACCTCTCTGATTTTTCATTTCATTTGGTGGTGTGGTTGCTATCCTTTTGCATTTTGCATCTCTCTTGGGCTGTCTTCTCGAGGTCCGTGATGAAATGGCGTCAGGTCACCTCACCAAAAAAAAAAAAAAAAAAATACGCAGGACCATGGAAATAAAAAGACATATTGTGTCCTCCCCATTGCAGTTTTCTCAGCACATGCAGTGCAGACGAGCACACATGTAAACACACATAAGTATGTAGCGCACATGCACATACAATCATGTGGTTGCTGCACACTTCATTTAACACATACAGAAGCAGGCTTTATGGTTTTCTTAAAGCCAGAAAACAAGGAAGTGCACAGAAATTGTAAAAGCCTCTGTTATCATTTATGTTCACAAATGCTCCTGGCATGGAAGAAGAACCATTGAAATTGCTCATCCAAGAGAAGGAAAAAGGAAGCGTTGTGTATAATAACTTGAATGGTAATGCCTCAGTTTTATACCCCTGTTTCATCTGTATGTCTTCCGTCTCAAAACCTTGAACCTAGATTTCAAAATGGTTCCACAATTTACAAAATGTAATGCATACAGAAACGATAATATCAGAAATGTTTTCTCCCTTTTCACCCCCTCTGACTTTTTTTTTTTTTAAGCCTTCTGTGAGTTTAAAAGAATTACACTGTGAATTTTACTTCACCTGAAGTAATGGAATCTGTTTATATATACACACAACATGTCCTGAACGTCCCACCTGATTCTGCTTGGACATGAATGTCACTTGCTGCGTCTACTCTTTCAGCCTTTTAGGTAGATTGATGTCAGCGGATAAGGCATATCAGCATTTAGCTATGGAAATGCGAAGGCTTAGTTATGTAGTATATATAACGGTTAATGTTAATGTTTCCCAGCATTTAACCAATGCATCCCCTCCTTAAATGTTGTTTGTTGTTTTATGATTTGTTTTATAATGATTTTTTTTTAAAAGGGGAAAAAAGACAATAAAGAACTTCATCTTACAGTGACAATTCAATGAGTAATATTTTAAGATCATAAACACTTTAAAAGCTTTTTCTGTTTTTCTTGTTTATAGTTTAATTTAGTGTAGTTGTTTAAGACGTACAATAAGTGTTTCTTTTATAGGTGTACCTTGTCTTACTGGCCTTGGAAAGGTACTGCTGGGCCTGTGTATTTTAGCAGGTTACTACTGACTTCACCTGTTACCCCTCTCCAAACAGGAGGTCAGAAAGGCACTGAGCAATTGTGCTACTGTGTAGTTTATCGCGGTGCACTTTCACTTTATTACCTCGGGCCTGGGCTGTGCAGTTGTCAGCCTCCAGATCAGAGCAGGGACCGCTGCTCGTAGTTCCTCTGCGACCTCTTTGGACGGCCTTTCAAAATACAGATATGTAGTTTGTCATAATTTCTAGGCTGTTAGGTTTACCTCTGTGGTCTTATTGTAGTTCTATTCCATCCAGAAATTCATGTTAGGGTAGGTTGCACATGCGCTGAGAAAGTTTTCTTTGAGGGAGCAACATGTGGCCAGGTATTCATTAACAGTAAGATGTCATTTAGAGCGGCTGAGAAAAAATACAGCACATTGTTGGTATGTTGATCCTGGTTGGTAAGTCATTTCCTCAGTGCTTTTGTGAGCATTGTCTTCAGACTGAATGCTGGAGGTGTTTTTGCTTTTGGTTTTCCTGAGTGGACACAATAAAAGCAATTTCTCTATAAAGCCACTCAAACATGGAGTGAACACACAAAAGGGATTGGAGAAAATCTGGGCCACAGCAGAATCCAGACTGCCCCTCTTCTAACCTCCTCTCAAACAAACACAGCAGCCATTTCCTCCCTCTGTCCCTGGAGCCCCTCGCCCCTTGTTGAAGCACCAATTCAGCTGGCTGCAACACAGGTGTTGTGACGTGTGCCATTTCTATCCTATTTCACATTGTCATTAAACAGCATGTTATCTTCAGTTGTTCACAGTGTTCACGCGGCATTATATGTGTACAAATTGCTTTTTCAAAATTGATATTTGAGAAGTGTGTACAAGGCTTTTTAAAAATATAGTTCATTGCCATTAAATATATTTTAAATGTACAATTTAAACGATATCAGAAATAATATTTTCATTTTTCATGAATCCATGAGAAATAACTGTATTCCAAAGATTTAAAAAAATGTGTTATGAAACAAACTATACTAGAGATCTAGGCTATAAATATTTTTTAATGAATATTTTCATTTCATAAAACATCATTGCACGTGTAAGTAACTTATCAAAACGGTCTTTAGTTAAATTATGACATTTCAGTTATGTGCTTTTTTTTTATTTTGACGTGCTTTACTGTTCATTTAAGCCAAACTGAAGTCCTTCCTCTGGCTGAGTCTAATGGTGTATTTTATGTACAGATGCATCTGGTAGGAATCAGTTGACCCCGCTAAGGGAGCCGAAAGTAAAGGAGGCTGTTATGCTTTAGCACTGACCGAACTGCCAAAGTCACAGCCCGATCGGTCTAAATCCCTGGCGTGTCCGCAAAGCCAAGCGTGATGGAATCATTGCTGTGCTGAGCCAAACAGTCAAAAAACACCACCACCATAATTCAACAAAGAAAGAAAATATTCCACTTTTGCCTCTTTATTAAATTTAGTTAATATCAGACATTACTTTAATAAGCATAAATACGTATACATTCTCATCACATGTATTTGTTTTGTTTTCTTATGTAGAAATCAGCTCCTTTATTGTTGTTATATTTGATCTAATTTACTTTTACTTTCCAATTGACCTTTGCCATTAGAATATTTTTTTTTTAAAACAAGACCACATTTCCTTACGAACCTCATTTAATATTTCTGCAGTTTTTTAAATTGTGTTTTACAGTGTTGATATTTTCCACATTTTTTCTTGTGTATTTAAATAGAACACCTATTTTTTTTTTTTTGAATTATTTGTCCCATCTTGATGTCCAAGATAAAAGGCAATTTCGTTTTATTCTCCTTTCGCCCCTGATATGGGTGAGGTATTACGGGTTAGGGGACAGAGGGAGGGGGTGGTGTGTTTATTTATTTTTTATTCTCTCTGTCTCCTGACATATCTGTATTTCTCATCTTCTGTGTCCTCTTTGAATGGAAATAAAAAAAGAGAGAAGGGTTCATTTTTTTGAATCTTCCTCTCGCCTTACCATTTTCATCAGCTGCTCTGATAGCCATGAATCTTGTCACTCATGTTTTTCATCAACTCATGTCCATGGAGCGTGTGGCGAGTCCTCGAGATGGCCGCTGAAGCGAACGCAATGGTCAGAAAGACAGTCACACAACCAAGTTAGAAAATAGCACACACACACACACACACACACACACTATTGTTGTCTCTATAAGATCAGACAGGAGATGTGTACTAACACACAAAAGCAACAAAAGTCCCGAAATAAAACAGGATTGTAAAATGTCTGTACTTCTCTGAATTACATGTACATCTTTAAGAGGTGAACTCACTGAACAGACAAAGCTCGGAACAGTGTGTACACTCGACTAAAACACATCTTTGCATGGACTTTAGTTTTTTTCACCGGCAAATGTTTTGCGAGACGTGCAGGAATTTGATAGGTGGGAAACCGTGTTTTCTAGCGAACGCTGGCAAAAAGAGCAGAAAACAAGAGAGTGGAGTGTGTACTGTAATGTTTCCTCCTGGTTCGATTCTCAGATGGCAGGAGCCAGTTACTATCACTGGTGTTCCTCTCTGCATCTGGGTTCTGCCGCTTGTCAGCTTAGCTAGTTGTTTTCATATGTGAGCTATGTTTCTTTTGGTGCAATTTTTCTGCTTTCTGGATACTTTGTTCTTTCAACCCCAACTTGACATTGTTTTCCCTCCTTATGTTCAAGGCTGGAATGATTGGCTGTGACAAAAGGGGTATCTCCCTCCATCCTCAAAAAGAGTGATGGCCTCTCAGACAGCTGTCATTTACCATTAGTCATGCCCCATTCTCCTCAAGTAATTTTATTTCTTATTGCTTTTTGTTATTTCCACAATGTTTCCTTTTTAATTTTTTTTTTTCTTCATTTTTATAGATAATCTAAATCACACTCTATGTCCTTTTCGCTTTATTCACAACTGTCTCTGTGAGTGATATCATCACTTATTCTTTAGGTGTTAATTGAGATTTAATTAGCCTAATTACATCATTATCTTGTACATGATTAAGGTAATTAGCTTCGTGTTAAATACTGTGACTTTTTGAGTAAGACAAGAAGAAATCCCCCTGATTAGTTAATGAGATTAATTATACTCAGCGATACACCAGGTATAATTGTGAAAATTCCCACCTGTAATTCCACTTTCACACCATTAATGAAAAATCACTGTAAATGAAGACATGTATGTTTCTTTATCGAATAATTAATTAACGATGAGGGCTCACACTGTTTAAATGTGGTATGTGAATCATTTCTTTGTGTTATATTACCTTAACTGATAAAAAGTACTACTGCCGTGTGGGACTTTGCCTTTTAGAAATTGTTCTTTCACAATGAGGTCAATCCACTCAAACATTTCTGACTTAGGATGTAACGTGAAGACAATTTTTTGCTCCGATTTTTCAGATTCAGAAGTTTTTTCTTTCAGATATCTTTGCTTGGACTGGCCTTTGCATCTCTTAAATTGTAATTACTTGTTAAACATAGGAGTTTGAAAAGTGACCTAATACCTGTCTCCCTGATCAGTGTGAAACAGATATTATGTCCGTTTTACAGAAATTGTAGCTTGAATAAGGTCAGCATGCGTTGAATCAAGCTGAATCAATCAGCATGGTTAGCCTTTAGTGGAATTTAACCATTGAGAACATAATAGCCTGAGTTTAATATGGGATACAGCTGGAAAATCTAGCAGTGTGCTGAAAATCAGAAGATGGCAGGCAGCCTCGTCTGTCTATGTCTGTGTTTCTGTATCTTTCCTTCTCCACCCTTCGTCTATTTCCCTCTGTGAGTCTGCAGTCAGAGGCTAGAGTCAGTTTTACTGTCACTACCTGTGAAATTGTATTCCACGAAGATGGATGCTTTCTCTTATATTCATGACATCCAGGGAAGCACAGTCACCTCCAAAACTGTTTAATATGGATGCTGTGGAGGCGGACACATATATACACACACACATACACATTCATACACACAAACATAGTGCATGCGTGCACACACACACACACAATGGACATAAATGCACTCCAGCATGCCAGCACATTGCACACAAACAGACACACACATATTTTTTTGCCCCAAAGACAATGCATAGCTGGTGTTTTGCTCCTGCTGATGATGAAGAGTGGTAGTGACAGTGCTGCTCTCAGTAGGGTTGATGCATTACAACACAGTGCTGCCATGTTGCGTAAATTCTCTGTCTCTCCTCATTGAGAACATGGAGGCTTCTCATCTAGCATGGTACACCAGTGCACTTTAGCTTCTCTACTCCTCTATTGTTTCATCTCTGGAGTTTCGTAACGACATTCACTCTGCGTAGGCTAGTTATGTATCCAGTTTGATGGTATTGTGGCAGTGTCTGTTGTCTTCAGTTGAAATGTATTCTCTATCTTAGGCTGAGCGGCAGTCCAGCGTTCAGACTCGTCAGAAGTCTTTGCCATGGATCCCTGTGCATCCACTGAAGAGTACATGTGCTTTGCAGGTGTAACCCACCTTCCTCTGCTCACAGGGGGAAACCATGCAGAGTAATCTGCTCAGGTTGGACTGCAAGAGGAAGAGCAAGACTAAATTGGTTGGCTCTGTGTAAGAGATTTCTACGTGCTTGTGCTGTGTCGTGTATTTATTTGTGCTTGCGGAGAGGATGGAGGTTTTGGTGTGGGTGGTGGGGCGTGGTTTGTGGGTCAAAGGGCCAAAGGAGACTCACAGTTGTGGGGTTTGTGGGCTGCTACCATGTGGTTAGACAAGATTAATAAAACAACACTGAGCACAGGGTAGGACTTGCAGTGTACCAGCTGAACCTCTCTCCTTTCCACTTTCACTCTAACCCTCTCTTTGCTTTTCCACCACTACCTTAATATAAGCGAGAGATGGATCCCCACGGGTCCTTGGGGGAGTATCATTATGATTCATTTGGGATGTATTTCCTTTCTCTCCGCAATACAGTACTTTGCCAGCACCTTGCTCCTGTCTGTAAGAGGCCTCCTAGGTGAAAAGGGTGCCTCCTTTCTATGCACCCTGCACTGTCTGGACCCTTAAGTATCTCCAGCATTCAGATACAACAGGACAGTCAGACAGAGCTCTTTGCTTGCACTGGAATATAAAAATATAGAGCGCATGTCTCTTTTAGGAATATATCAGCGGAAAAACTCCTTGAACACTTGCAATGTTGCTGCGTTTCATTCTCTGTGTGCCTGTTTGGTTGAGCTCTATTGTAGAACTAAACTTAGGCATCATGCCCTAGCTGCAGGTTGTATGGAGTTTCTACACCTCGTTCTTTGGTGAGGGGGAGGAGAAGAATCACAGAAACTGTAGAAATGGGGGTTCTGTTCAGAGGTTCAGAAGAGAGGTTTTGTGTAATCCTATGCTAAATTCAGCATCAGATCTTTTGGGGAGCTGTGTAAAACCAGTATGTTTTTCTTGTCTTTACTTTTCCTGCACACCTCAAAAATGATGATAGCACATGGCTTTTCAGCTATCTCACCCTCAAGGCAAAATGTACAAGGCTGCTAGGCGGCGTTACCTCTTCCTCTTCCTAGAGACAGCTAACCCCCTCAAAGGATGCTGAAGTCTGGAGAGGGAATGCCTATGAGCAGAAATGGGGAAGAAGGAGGGAGGTTTTTTTG
>JAPQRN010000018.1:26436996-26464729 GCA_037367275.1 Coranthus polyacanthus | reverse complement strand
AGGGTGGGAAGGAGGGGTGGAAATTAGATGAGCATGGCCAGTGCTCACATCACTAGATCTCACTAACTCTCTTTCTGATTTCTTTGTTTATTCTGCCGTTGCACATTTGTATACTACGCGTGCAAAAATTGATTTTTGTGCATTTGTGTGTATTTGTGTTATCATCTTGATGTGCGTGTGTGTGGTCCCAGCCGGCACACGTTACCAGCCCGCCTGCCTTTCCCTTAGTCAAACCGGCGTGTGCTGATGAGGCTGTGGGGAGGGGTTTGCTGATGAGGGAAAGCCAGAGGGGCCTTTTTGTGAATATGCAGATGAGGGGCATGTGTAAATGGGAGGGGGCTCGATGTGAGTGTGTGCCACACGCTTTACTGTTTATATGTTCTCCATAGGGAGCCTGATCCTCAACAGATTGCCGGTGTTTGGTGTGATCTTGCCGCTGCTTTGTTTGGGGCATTCAAAGATAGAAAAACAGGAGGAGAGCCACGGAAGGGGAAAAGTGGAGAGGAAAAAATGGATAGAAAAATAGAGTTAAAGAGAAGGGAAGGAAAGAAAAAAATGGTAGAGCTGCTTCAGGGCATATTTTCACCCCATTGACAAGATGTGATGATTGCTGTTTTGCCCCCTCCCTCCTCCCCTTTACCTCCCTAGACGTTTTTCTAATCCATTTGCATGTCAAAGCAGTGGCGGCCACTGTGCAGATTAGTATGAGATGACATAATGATGTAATGAATTAAATGCTCCTGTTTAAACAGTGCACTTTGCTTTAGTGGGAGGCAAGAGCAGGGGGATGAGGGGCAAATAAGAGAGGAACAAGTAAGGACGAGGCACTTGCATGCTTTTCTGTGGAGTTTCTACACTCCTCTCAGGAAGCCTGATTGAAATAACCTTTCCTGCTTGATTTGATTACAACACTACATCAGAGTTTGCAGTGTCTTTAATTATATTTACATATTTTAGCTGGATATATATCTTTGGCTGTTATCTTCATTGATGATTACAGCTTAGTAACTGTGGACACTTATCAATTGTACTGTAATTTTTGTAATCCAGCATTTAACATTTGCATGACAAATTAGATTGTAAATTTTGCTTATTATTATTATGCCGCTTATTGTTACTGAATTTAGGATTTTTATTATATAGCCATGCTTAATGTTAAAAATATAACATTTATTTGCTAAGATGTAGTATTAAATAAAAAGTAAAAAAAATTTTACAATAAAATATATTTTGAATAAATCATCTTAGTTCCTTATTTTTTTTGGAGGTTCTTTTTTGGAGAGCTGTTTAAGGACTGTCAAAAAGAATCACATTTCGACTTGTCAACACCGGGCTACTTTACTTCCATTTCATCCTTTTTTTTAACGTTTTCGTCATCTCTTTTTCTGTTCTCTTTTTTAGTCATGGTCTGACAATTACCGGGCTCTTGCTTTTTTTTTTTTCCTTTTGCTTCTAAGGATTTTTTTACTTAAAGCATAACTTATACCGTTTTTTTCTTTTTTCTTTCTCAAACTAAATTGTCATGGCCTTTAACACTTAACACTTAAAGGACCGTGTGTGACAACAGTGGAAAAAAATATGAAGTATACCATCGATTGATGCACTGGCTAAAGCAGGGTTTTTATGAAGTCAAAAAGATCTGAGACACAACACCTGGGTCTCTGTGGAGAAACACCTACTGTGATACAGGAACTGGAGTGTGCCATTCTTGATGGAAACCTACACACACTCACACATGCATACACACCTGAGTCGCCTGTAACAATCGGTAGAGTTGAGGACAGGATCAGTAAGGGGGCTTGTTGAGGAGATAGATATGTCCCTCATCTCGCTAAACTTTGTTTTTCTCACCCTACTCTTCTTTCCACTCTTATCGATTTGAGTAGTGCTACACAGATCACAGATTTAGTTTGGCTTGCTTGTTGGTTGTCACTTTGTGTGGTCATGATGTGGTTCTTCCAGGACCAATAGAATTGACTGGACTGACACTAAAATCAATAGCTGATGAAGACATCATGATGGATTAGTAGAATATGTTCAGTTTATAAATTTCATGATTTGCGGTATATTGAGAACCTAAACAAAATACATATTATAAGCTTGATACGCATTTAAAACCATTAAAACGAGTTAAAATCTTTTTTTTTTTAAAGTGACTTTTAAATTTATATTAGGACCAAAATGAGTACCTATTGCTGAATAAGGGAAGGGAGGATAAAATGTGTAAATGTATTTTTCTAGTTTATGATTTCCAGCTACCCCCAGTGCGGCCCTGGAGCTGTGTCCAGGCGGGTGTGGCTGTGTGGAGTCAGCTGGCTGGTGCAGGGGGTAATGAGTATGCACTGTGACAGCTGGGATAAAGTGTATGGATGTGTTTGGTGGGAGTAATCAGCTGCCGACCACGGGGTGCAAGAGGGTGATGTGAGGCTTTATGACTGCAAAGCTTGCACACAATCACCCCCACACACACTCACACACAAATACACACACGCATGCAGAGATCCATTGGGACTGCATGCTTCACCTCACTCTTGCACTGCTGAACATATCCTGGGCTTCACATCTAGCCTCTCCTTTTTTGCCTTCAGTAAAAATATATTTTCAGCATTTGCTTCCAGTGCCCAGTGAAAAGGAGGATTTTTTTGGAGTTTAACTGGACATGCTTTATTTACATTAACAGTATAATGAATTGTAACAAACTTTGCTGCGTCTCAGAAAATAAATTAACATTTTAATTTCTGCTTGACTGTGGCACAAAAAGACAAAGCTATTTTTGTGAGTCAGAACCGAGTATTAGGTTGTTAAACAGCTCACACAGCTAAATATTGAATATGTGGTATTTTAAACAAATGCTTTTCCAATATTGCAGAAGAAAATGAATAATATGGCATCATATATTTCTCACAGTGCTGTTGTGTAATTGTGTTAAGATTACCTTTGTTACAAACCACATCTCAATTTAAGTTTTCGGAGCCTGTGGCTACAGTCCTTTGGAAATAATTGATATAAAGTAGGCCCTACTGGACAGTGAAATTGAACGCACTAATAAATGCATAAGGGAAAATAAATATTGATCACTTAATACATGAGAATAGTATAGTTTTGATTTGCCTCCTCCAGTTTGTGGGATATGCTGTTGTGTGTGGGTATTGGTGGTGTGGGGTATGCATTTGTATTTATTTGGCCGTCTGGGTGTTTGTGTTCGCTTGTCTGCAAGTGTGCAGCTGTAATCTTGAGCCTGAGATGCTGGTGTTCTCTAAATATTATGTTAGTGTCTGTTTTAGCTTTTGACAACATCTGTAGGGGTGTGTGTGTGTGTGTGTGTGGACGTTTGCTGGCGTGAGAGTCCGTGCCTTGAACTCCTGGCCCTGTCACTCTGGGCTGCAGTTTTCCCCAGCTCTTCCAGGTTCTCTATAGTCAATGAGGAGGATAGGCGGGAAAGAGGATTATTGGTATTGATCTACCCAGGGGGATCATTAGGCATCACTATCAATTCACAGCTCCTAGCACACAGCATCGGCCGGCACAGACATTGCCAATTTGTCCCTATTAGAGAACCCAGTTTCTGGGTGTCTGCTGTGAGAGGCTGCTCAGGCCCCACTGGAGAGCAGCCAGCCAGGGCCTGGCTTAGGCCTGACCACAGAGGGCTTCACTGCACCATAGACAAGGCTGATGAAACACTTGCTGGCTGTGATCAACTGACTAATATCATGCAGCATACGAAATTAAATATGCAATAATGCTACAGTGCTTGCTCTGAAAAAAAAAGTTGTGTTTTTCATTATCATTTCTGGGACTTTAAATGTTATTTAGGGAAATAACAGAAAATAAGATTTTTTTAGACTGCCTGCACACATTCCACTTCCTGTCAGTAGCTTTCACTACATCCCTTATTATTTACCAAGGGGTAATTGGCACTGTAATAGAATACTTCAGTGAGGCTTATCCAGCCTGGCCCACTTATCTGTGTAAGCTGGCTGTTCTGGGGACTAAAGCTGTTAGATCCGTTGTCGCTGACTTTAACCCTCTCTGGCAGTCAGGTGAGCAGGGAGCTGCACTACTGACTGCCACTGCATGCCACAGCGAGTGGAGGTTGCCACTGGATGGAGAAACCATTAGTTCACTCAATTATACAAATATATTTAAAATATATATGTTGGAGAAGAAATGTGTCTTTTCAATTTACCATACTGTTTTATGTACAGTGACATTTTGTCAGTTTGGCTTTTAACTTCTTCTCGAGACCTTTCATCTTATGTATGTTTGTTCTTTATTAACAGAAAATATTTGAATTTAAGAAGCGCAATTCCAGTCAGAAATAGTTTAAAAGAAATGTGAATAGTAAATGTAAGTAAAAGAAATTCTATATCAGTCGACATTTTATTCAGTGTGGACTGACCATTTTTCTCTGATTGCGTGCCACACTTTTATGAAGAGTAAAATATGAAATAAAAAGACAATACTGCTGAAAAGGGGGATATGGAGCACTTCTATAATTTTGTCAGGCCCAAATTGCAGTGTTTTGCCGAAAGAGTTGAGTTAAACAAAACTTTGCATATCTTTGGGATTTGCAAAGTTTAGCTTCACAGATTTTTTTTTTTTAAATTTGTGTTTGTTCTACTGGACACTTTGTATTTGTAGGCCTATTCCTTTGCGTGTCCACAGTGTTGCTGATCTGCTAGTCATGCACACACATATTCAGAGCCAGACAAACCTCGCTGTTGACCAAGCGGGTCAGGGAGAACAGCAGGTGATTTTTTTCTCACACCCCTTGACCCCTTTCTGGCCTCTTTAGCTGCAGCCGAACACCATCTTAATCACGCAGAGAGCAGACATGTCCCGCACTGAATCTACTCTCAGTGTGGCCAAATACTGTGTAGACACAGTGTACACACAGCGTATGTAAAAATCATACTGTACAGATGTGAAAGACAGGGACATGTGCTGGGGTGTGTTAAAGGGTGAGTGGGGTGTGAAGGGCATCCCACTGAACTTTAAAGTGCTCTAATAAATCATCTTCAACATATTCAAAATTCATCTGAGCTAGCACTTTGCCCCTTTTCTTTTCAATTTGGTCTTGTGTGGTCAGACAGGCATACCACATGAACGCAGCAGCAGAAACCGTACTCCAGGGGAGCAACACATTGGTCTTCAACCTGAGGTTTTGCATGTGGAAATCAAAGGCCCGGTGGTAATGACTTCAGTCTGGGCAATGTGTGGGGGTCCTTTTGAGCTGCTATTCCCCAGTCACAGTGCTGCCTTCACACATCCTCATTCACTGGCTGTTCATGGGACACTGTACAGCTCTCGTGCTAGGTCAACGACCACACAAATGACATATGGAGCCAGCTCTGTTTCAACTAGCCCATTCAGTTGGTCACACTTCATCAGATATAAAAGCAAAAAGGAAATATTTGTTAAAGTACATCATATGGAAATAACATGCATCTATGTTTTACAGACAGATCTTTCTATGTGTAATAAATCCCATAAAATGCAGAACAAAAGAGCAGAACTGATTATCTAATTGTTGTTCTAGTTTCCAGAAGCATTGTTGTAGAGCCACCAAGAGAGGGCAGTGTGGCCTGCCCATGAGCATGGCTAGCAGCTGCAATTCATGTTTGGAACATTGTGATCACCTGACATAAGCAGACACACACGCACGCAAAGGATAGAGCGTGCGCGTGTTATATACATAGACGATATACAGACATGGCTGTCATTTTTTTCTTTCTTCATGGTGGTGTGGAGAAACTCTCTGATCTTCTTTGTGGCATGCATGCCTTTCTTAAAGGTTCTGGATAATTTCCTCTCAGTTCATCTTTAATTGATGTTTGTCCAAACACAGTAAATATATTGTAGTTGAAAAGCCAACCCATTATCTATAGCCTATAAACAATGTATTTATTCCAGTTGTATTTATAGATTTAAATTGCACCGATATTAATGCAGGAGTGAATGTAATATGAAATGTAAGCAAAAGCAGACAGACATTTGTTAAATTAAAGACTGCATGGTTGTGTGCCATTTTGTTCCTACGCTTTGTGTTTTTATGAAGCAGTGGAGGCAGACTGTCTGGGAGTAATCAGATAAAAACAGGAATCATTCATGATCCTTAAAAATGTACAAATGAAAAATAAACAGATCGCATAGAGCCAGTGGGAGCTATGTGTGCTTCCGCTTCAGTAGATTTTACCCAGAGGATCAGTCATTGGCAGATCTCACTGGTAAAAATTCAACATCCTCTCAATATGCATTTGTGTCGTCTTGTATGTTTTGTTATCTGAGAATGTAAGAATGTGTATGTGTGTTTTCTGGGGAGGAGGGAGAGGCTTAGTCTGTGAGCGAAGGAAGAAAAGGAGAGAAAAAGAAGGGAGAGATGGATGAGGGCAGTTCTGGGGCCCTGGGTGTTTTAATTATCCACTGCTCTGTCGTTGGGTCAGAGCTCGCTATCTCTCACTGGCTTTAGCCCTGTCTCATGATTTGAGCAGTACCTTTATCCCTAAGCCTTCAGCTCCTCTGGCCAAACAAAGAAAAAAGGGAGGGCAAAGAAGGGGTTTTACAGCAGTAACTATGCCACATTTACCATTAATATCCCTCAATCTCCTCTTTTTTATGTAGTGCAGAGCACAGTAACCTCAATAAAGTGACCCCAGTGAGGCCTGGTAGTGTATGAATATGGCTGTTGGGATGGAGGATCCTCTTGCACTAGGGCAGAGCCGGTCTAGTTCTGCTCAAAAGCGGAAGCTAAGTGCTGGCAGCCTCCTAAACAAGTGGGGTGAAGGAGCACATTTTTTTTATCTTCTTTCTGCCTTCACTCTTTCATTCTGCCTTTTTTTTTCTGAGAAGAGATCATCGAAATGCCAAGCGTTCCAGGAAGGCTGTATGTACGATAACACTATTGGCGGAGGAATGGCTACTGTGGATGGGCACAACGGTCACATGACCTTGCTGTAGAATTTCCCTGAAGCGGAAGTATTTACACATCCATGCTAACATTTCAAATCCATTTTACTGTTCATGAATATCCAGATAAAACATTACACTGAATTCCGGTTTTGCTTAAAAAAAACAAAAACAAACTCTATGTCTATGACTCTACGTCTTTTTCTAAGAATGCCATGATACTAGTCTTTTTTTCTTTTCTTTATCTTCATCATCGTAAAATACTAGAAACAAAGTGTTTATTTTCTGGACATTAAATGATTGAAATTAATAATACTAAATTCCTCTATAATTTCTCTCTGTAAAATTCAAACACATTTCAATAGAAAAAAATTCAGATTTCAGGCCATTGTTGTGTTTTTATGTCTTTGTTCAAATTTCCACTTAAAATGTTCTCCTACTGAGGGAAATATGTAAAAAAAAAAAAAAAAAGAAAAATCAGTGTAGGAGGACAAAGGCTTTTTTTCCCCTGTTTATTTGAAAAAATACACAAAGAGAATGTATTTATCAGGGTGTGCATAAAAGCCTGCGAGTGTATACTGTATATACTGAGAGCCTATGTGTTAGTCTGTAATTTCTGGACCGTACTGTATCTCCATGACAACATGGTTTTGATGTGGGTTCCCTTCCTGACATTTCCCCATTTGGGGAGGCTTGTGAATTGCCTTGCCTCTCCTTCAGTCAGCATGTCACATGAAAAAAAGGTGTTGGGGTTGGGGGAGAAGGGGAGGGGTGTGCATAGGGGGGCAGTATGAGGAATCTAATGGGCGTCTGGTCTGATTGTCCTCAGCCGTGGCAGAAGAGACAAAGCAGATGAATTGTGCAATGGATTCGAAGAGATTGGAGACAAGTGCATGTCAGCAGCCCCTCCATCTCTTCTCCTTTACTCCCCCCATCCTCCAGAATCCCTCCCTCTCCATCTCTCCTCTCTTTTTGTCTGACATCCTGAAAAAAGCAGGCATGACAGCAGTGCTCTGCTTGAGCAAAACATTAAAAACAAAATGCAATCCTCACCCGTTTTTCTTTTATGGGAGATATTCAGGCAGACATTTAGTGTGTTGGACCCATATTAATTGTGAAACACTGCATGACAAATCTACACTTATTAATCACCGAGCAAACATCAAGGGCATTTTGATTCATGCTGTCTGAATTGCTAGAAATAAATGACAGCATTTATAGAAAACACATTTAAAGATAAAAGCACTTATCTAATCAGCTTATAAGAGGCACACTGGGTTGAAATCTGATAGAATTTTCCTCTGAATGTTTTTGTCTTTCACTTTTATGATGCATATCAGTTTGTTTGGTTGATACTGTATATTAATTCCCTCAACTCTTGTTGAGTAAATGTCTGGCTCATGTGTCTGACATATATTTGTCCTTTTCAGTGGTTGGCAACCTTAAGAAAATTGTTAATAGTAAGCATTCCCGCTTCAAACGGCCCACTACTTCAGTCCTGAAACTGGTGGGAGAACAGGGATTCTTTGTGGTTCACATGCTGGACAATTGGAAAATAATCACAGGGAGACTTTATGCTGCTACTGTCACTGACATATAAGACTTTGGTCATTGTCTTTAATTATTAGGATTTGTTGTAGCAGTGTAGCCCAGGACTGTAACTGTGAGGATCCCCTAAATGTGCTGAAGTGTTTGAGACAGCAGCTTTGGCTTTGAAGTTCCACAGAGGAAATACGCTCAGGTCTCTGTGAGGTATCGCATTTCTTCCACAAAACATGTTAAGTGAGGTAGCTATGTTTAGAATTGTACATAAGGCACTGTTTTCCTATTCATTTTTAACTTGCAGCTCCAGAAATTACACAGAATTTGATACCATTAATTACAGCTCCCCGTTATTTAAAAAAAGACAAGGGCGTAATGTGAGCAGAAGGGATGCAGAGAATATTTAGAATCAGTGCTGAAATTTGAAAATGGTTTATGCCTTAAATATACCACATTATTTAGATGAATTGATACATTTTCATTTCTATCAAGTGGCCACTCTGACGGCACTGGCCTGTCAGCTTTTGTTTTGTGTTGACTACATTTATTATTCATCTTTACATCAGTCTGTATTTTAATATGAATAATGGAAGAGGTATCAGAGAAGGAAGAGGGATGTGAGAGAGGGGTGCCACACAGCATGTGTCCTTGGCTGTTCTCTGCTCTTGCACTCCTCGGTGGAGCAGGTGGGGGGGTGGGCTAAAGGAAGAGGAGGGCTGTCGGACTCGGAGTCTAGCTGTGCCTGGTGCAGGGCCAGGATTCTGGGTCCTGCTCTCTCTCTCTCTCTCTCTTTCTCTCTCTCTCTCTCTCTCTCCTTTCCACCTCCTCCTGCCTGCCTGCTTACCTGGCTGGCTCTCTTGTCGGATTTAATAACAGTGTATAAATCAAAAGCCTCCTGTCAGCCACACAGCCTTCATTAAATTCAAATAGGGAACGGGTCTCTTTGGATCCAATTTTAATAAAACCAGGCAATCAAATATGGGTTTAAAAATGGGTCATCATTTCACAGCCCCACAGATGTCTAGTCGCCATCGGTTTCTTGTGTACACATTTAACATCTCATGGAAGAAGACCCCACTTATATATACAGTACACAGTATATATTCTGTGCAAAGGTACCAGTATATTGTTTTCTTTGTATGCAGACACAATCAAGGTTTTCCAACACAATACAGTCTGTTCAGTCTGAGAAGTTCAGCTGATACGCAGTTTCCCTTTATTTGCAATTTACAATAGACATGAGCAGAATTCATGAGACATTCATGTGAATAATTAATTTTAAATTCTATTATATTCAAAACTCGAAATATAATTAGTTGTATATAAATATTGCTCACTATTTATTGAAATTGGAATTGTTAATTCGTCTTATGAGGATAAAAGATACACACGTGCACCTGCATCAACAGGTTTCGACTGTTTTTGCTCAGCTTCGATGCAAAAGCCGAGCTGAGCAAAAAGCTTAGAATACCTGCGCAATTCAGTTTTATCTTTACTCATTTTGAGAGACGTCAGACCAATAAACATACTCATGGCCCAAGTGGTCATTGACTTTTTTTGTTTTTTTTGGCCAGGTTTCGTCCCCTATACATGCATCAGTGTGTTGCTGCTCTGAAAGTCCCACAGCAGCTGTTTACTAGGATACAATCCTGGAGTCGTTATTAATGTTTATTTACCTTAATGTTTGTGCAATAGGTAAGATTCTGTTTTATACGCTAAGTATGCTCGGGAATTAGAGTGAAACCTAAAATGTCATGTATTATGCAGAAGTATAAAGACGGAAGCACCGGTTTTTGTGCTACATCGAATGCTGTGCAGTTTTTTGTTTTGATGATCAAAAGGAAGTGAAACTATCTGTATCATTCAGCTTATGAGCAGAAGAGGGCACTATGAGTCGCTGATGTGTATTCTGCTTCTCGGTCCCTCTCTTTCTCTCCCTGTCTGCCTCTCTGTATTTCATCTCTCATTCACTGTCTTTTCTTATTGCACTCACTTGCTTTGCATCACCCCATTTTCTTAAAACAGTTCACTAAATATTTGTGTTTTAAAGTCATAGCCGACATGACTCGGATTGTCAGTTGAAGAGTGTATGTGAAATAATTTTTTCAGGTAAACACAGGCAGAAATTAAAAGTAATATATTGTACAAAGGACTGTACTGCAGTATTAGGCTGTATCTTCTTTCACTCAACAATTGTATGTGCAGATAGTCAGACTGCACCAAATGCATCACATTGTCCCCAAAAGTAGTAGTTATTAAATTTATAGAATTTCCTTTTATTTCCCTACTTTCCTTGTGTACGAAAGGATAAAGGGTGCAACATTTTGAACGTGATACAAATTTATAATAATTTCCATGACCTAGCGGCCCTTCATCTGGGTTTTTCAGTCCTGTACTTTCATGGACACGTAATTATAGTAATTTGGCTTTCGGCTGATTACAGTTGCTAATTTAAAAGAGACAAATCTAACTTTACTTTCTACCTTTTCTTCATGATTTTTTAAAGGATTTTTTTGCTTTCTTCTGTTGAATGTGCTCCTTCTTTGTTAGAGCGGAAGACGTGCAGCGTGAGCAGTCCTATGATTATTTGTCCTCCTCAATGACCAGATAATCATGTTCAGCTCTACCTGAGCATTGTGTCCTCTGCAGGCGAGTCAGAGGAGTCCCCCCCTGGTGTGTCTCCCTCCTGCCTCTGTTCTTCCTGTCTCCTTTCCTGTTGCCATCGTGGCCTGCCATGTTAGTGCAGGCTCCCACTGCTCAGCCCTCTCCTTCAATAAATCTTCATATGTGTTGGAGGGAAGGTGGAGGGTACAGACAACAATAACCACTGGTACTCTCCATCAAAGGGTTATCTGGCTTTCACAGGCGCACTGACAGACTGCTCTCTGACATGGAGCAGAGGCCGAGTGCTGTGTCTCTGACAGGGAAGAGGCCTGGCTTTGCAGACAGGAAAGGGATTCATTTAGAGGAACTAAAAAAATTTTCACAAAGTTCAAAGAACTAAACAATCAGATGATTGAGAGTGAAGAAGTGAGGAAATATATATATATATATATAAAAAAAAGTTTTAATGACTAGGACGCCAAAGACACACGCTCCGTACAGTTTTTTTCTTGTAGCAGCTCCACGCTTTCTTGTAATTCTTGTCATTTTTGTTCACATTAATATAAAACTATATTGTCACCGTTAGTGTGATTGTGTTAATTTTCCTCGACGTCCAACAAATAACCATGATGCTCTTGTGATCAGGATTGTTGAGTTTTACAGGAAACAAGTTATGGAGGAGATATTTTCCGGGGTTTGAGTTGCAGGGACCAATTCTTTAGTGCCGTATTAGTGTGTCAGCGAGGACTGCTGTTATGAATTATCAGCTCCAAATTTTGCAGCTTAAAAAGTGGGAATGAGAGTAAACCTTTTGTTTATGTCACCTATCATCTTGAAATATTTACCATTCTGCACCTCTCAGCTCTCTGTCTCCCTCCAGTGTGATAAAAGGTTGCAGACTTCCAACCTTAACCCCTTCCTGCTTCGTCCCATCCCCAGCTCTCTCTCTTCCCAAAAAAGAAATCATATAAAACCCCCTCGTTCTGCTCAAATCCTGCCTCCTCCACCCTTTCTCTCCCCCAGGAAGTTTATTCAGGATGATTCCTTTGGGAATCAGAGAAGCATTTGACCAGGTGTCTGTGACACTTTTCAATATTTTATTCTGGAGCATGTTTGTGTGTTTAGTGTGTGTATTTCCTTTGTTATATGTTTGACTTTTCAGTTCGAAGAGAAACAATACATGCGTGCACTTTAACACTTTGTATGTCTGTGTGGTACGGAGTGAGGGTGTGTTCAGTGTGTATGTTTAAAAAAAAAAAAAAAAAAAAAGGAAAGGAAAGGAAATGAAATTCAATGCTAAAATGAATTATGGAGCAAGTATCGGTTCCTACTGTGTTGTTCAGAGTGCGTGAGTGAATGGAATTCATGTGCAGAAGGTGCAGAAATAAAAACAGAAAAACTGCAGTGTGTTTTAGGCATAGTGTCAGGTACTGTATGAATTGCCTGCGGTTGCCTTGCAGGACTGATACCTCTGAAATCCACCATTTCTCTCTATTCCCTTTCAACAAAAACATGTCCCCCAGCTAAGGTGCACCTTCACTGTTTTTACCATCACTTTTTCAAGAGAAAACAAAACTGTGAAGAATAGCAGCCAGATACCAGATTTTGTAAAGCTGTACCGTGGTGCTTTCTAAGGTAAATTGGCATTGTGCTGGAGTCCCATACCATACATTTCTTTTCACTGTGAGGGGCTAGCTACAGAGATCAAAATTACTGCAAATTACTGCTGGTGTATTGCCTTGCTGAGAAAAATGTGTTTCATCAAACGTACTAGTTGTGTTTTTCTAGTAAATTCTTATCAAAAGCTTACAGTAGTATCACTGCTGCTTGTAGCAGAAGAATAAAAACACACTGTATTTGTGACAAGGAATTTGTTTTGTTATTGACACAAAAATGTGTCTTCTAATAGGCTTGTCTACTTCTATTACACATGCTAGAGTTGACTGTATTTGATCCTATTTTTAAATTCTATCTTGCACAACATTTTTACCAGTTGAATAAAAGGAATATGTTAAACAGTAAAAAAAAAAAAAAAAAAAAGAAGATAAAAAGCTATATTTTGTGAAAGAGTCAGTGTCCATGAAGGTAGTACAGTACTGGGAGACTTTTATTTTACTTTATTTGTTCTCATCACTATTGCATCAATCCTCCTCTTCTTCATGTTGTCTTCATCGTGGTCTTCCTATTTGCCTTCCACCCCTTCCACTTGCTCTTCTCTCTTTAACCTTATCCTCGTCTTACTGCACCTTTCTGCGTGGATGCTGCTCGCATATTCCATATTTTGCATTGAGCAGAGGAACCTTAAGGTCTGACTCTAGCTTTCCACTCTGCCAGTCTTATTTTTAAGTCTTGTCCAGTTTTTTTTTTTCCTATTAGGGTGAGGGGGGTTAGTCGTCCTGATGTGGGGGGTTATGTCAGGAGGGGTGATCATAAATATTAGGAGCTGCAGGGAGACAAAGGGGCTAAAATGGAAAGGCTTGGCTGGACGAGGGGACCTGGCCATGTCATGTACCTCAGTCATTTTTCTTGTGCGCTTAGAACTCAGTCAGGGGTTTAATTGGAATCCAGACTTCAAAGAAACCCTCAGCCCATCCAGCAGCCCCCCAATTCCAACTCCACCACCCCTGCACTAACTCCCCTGGCTGGATCCACTCATGTCCACAGCACATACACACAGACCGTGACCACTACAATATCAGAGAGAGCATCACCATGCACGACCTCGGCTGAAATTGACTTTGCTCATATTTGCACAAGATGTTTAGTTGTGGTATATGTTCATATGTGCGGGTTTGTGTGGTCTCTGTTTGTATTTGAAATTCAGCAGCCTAAATTTTCTTACACTTCATAGAACAGAAATCTTTTCAAATCTGCCAAAATTGTTTGAAAATGATAACACCGTGATTAAATATGTGCCATATCCCAGTTACTTTTATTATTGCTGTCACAAAAAGTATGTTTATTTGATGGCGTGGGGTTTTAATGTGCAATCCTAATGTACATGATCACTATGTATAATCATCAGGACAGTAAAAAAGGGATGTTAGTCAAATTCTAATACTGCTTCGACAAATATAAATTGGAAATTATAATAAAGATATAGAGGGCTCTTAGCACCCTAATATGATATTAGTTTGATGCCAAGTTGTGAGTGTCATGTTTTACACTTATCAGGTCACGCTTTATATTTCCACTGTAAATAACCCACAATCATTTGCATGTTTTCGGGTACCTTTTGGATTTTCATATTACCATTTCCTGTGCGGACTCATTTAAAGGCTCATCATCTAAACATGCTTTAAAAATGTCATTTTAGTTTAATTTTTTATACATCTTCCCAAACAAATATGCAATTATCGGGCAAACACAGTTTTTAAACGCTATTCCTCCAATATTGCATGCACATCTTGGTTTATTTTTTACAAATAATTGTGTGTTGATTTTCTTTTTACTCTGCACTGTCTGGCAATTATGCCATAATTGGAAGAATTAGAAATATGCATTACATGGCTCAGAATTAAAGTGAGGGAAAGTTAACTTTGTAATAGACTAAGACTGAAGAAAATGGGTGGAAGAAAATATCTGTTGTAGAGTATAATTAATATTGGAGCAGCAGGGGTTGATATGTCCTAATATATGCAGCTGTGTAATTAAGGCTTCTGTCGGAGCCTTTGGAGTTTCACTAGGTCTTGTTAGCACTCTCCTGAAGACACTTTTGAAGCCATACCTGTAAGATAATATGTTTCAAAGCTATAATTATAGGTAAAGAAAGAGGACCTATTTTTCAGACCTCTAACAAATCACTTTTTCCATTACACCTGGTAAAGGTGTTAATGACTCCTTGTCTTTTTGATTTTTCCATTTGAATTATGAAACAGCTGCATCATTTGAAGTGCGGTTAATAGGTGAATTTCAAGTGGGCATGCATATGAAAAAAATGTATCTCATTTAACTAGTTTTCACTAGGGAAGACATATCTTAGCTTAAATCAGTGCCTGAAAAAAAAAAAAAAAGTTTTTCTATCGTTAAAACAGGATATGAGGGAAAACACTGAAAATTTGTAATTAAATTCCACCTTAAACAGAAATGGGGAAAGGAGGACAGCTGATCATTATTAAGGCAGAGTTTAATTGCAAGAAGAAAACAGGTGGGACGGGAGCTAGTTGTGCACAGACAGGCACTGAGTTAGTATAACTATGAATATTTAAATATTGAGTTACAGCCCTTATGTTCACACTCTCCAAAATGAAAAAAAAAAAAAAAGAATGTAACCTCTAAAATGTTTCCATTTCTGGGTTCAGTATTTTTCTTTATTTTATTTATCTACAAATGTGATTATTATTTAAAATATGGATACATGCAAGGAAGACATTGAGTGATGTTCAAGGTTTCATGTCCAGCAATAAATGCTGTTATCGTGGCCAAGAAATTCCCTTGTGTTATGAACAAACCTGTTCAGTTTTGTCCTGCCATATCACAGCAGCGCACATCCTGCTCTGCAAATGTATTCAGGCTGATCAGTTCAATGCAGGAGCCTCGCTAACAGCTGGTGGTAGAGATGATGATGACTGTTTAAAAGAAAACAAAGAGGTCTTTTCTACTATCCTGCCATCTAGTTCAAAAAAATGTATGTCTGTCTTGAAGAGAAGCGTGGGTTCTGACTGACTAATAGAGCTGCTCATGCCGAATGGTTTGTAATGGAGGTGTTAATGACCATGTTGCTTAAAGGTTACTTCTGAGTGGTGTTTTCTTTCTCCCTCACGTCAACACCTTTATGCTCCCACCAACGTGTTCACTTTGTTTCCTGTTATCTTCCCCCTTTCCAGCACAGTCTTGAGTACAGCGGCAATGTCCAACTGATCAAGGGATGAAAGAGTAAGACAAAAATGAAAAAAGATAATGAGAGAGAAAGAGAGATCGAGGGCTACAGTGTGGGGGGGGGAGATAGGTGCTACATCACAGAGGTCTTAGCCCAGCAGGATTTTGACTTAAAGGGACTCAGGCATTTGGACTTGGCTGGTGTCAAGCAAGTTTCACACAGGCCTCTGCTTTTCCAGGAGTATGATGAAAGATGCTGCTGCTACACATACAGAAACAAACAATCAGAGACAAGAACCCACAGTCATTCACATTCAGTTTCATCAAATATATTTAAATCCAGCGATCCCCACTCTCCATGGTGCTCTAAAAGTGCAGGACACAATGGAACTATTTGCAGAAAATGGTAGAAGAGAAAAGAGGTAAGGATTTTTTGGAGAGGTGGATGGAGGTCATGGGTGGTGTGCGGTGTACATAGAGGAGTGGTGGTAGTTTGGGGGGGTGCTAGCTTTTATGGTAATTGCATCTCAGCATCCCATTGTCAGTTGGCTCAGTGGTTGGTCTAATTTGGGAGCATAGGTTGTTCCGTTTTGCACTCTAGCAGGCAAGACTATTGTCATATCCATTCGAATCGGGGGCTCACTGTTGTGCCTGGCCTTTATTGAGTTCTGGAAACGGTTAAACTGATGTTCTTGTCAAGAAAAGGTGACCATTTGGGTAAACAGATGTCCATTTCTGAAAATAGGTAAATGTTTGGTCAAATAGATATTTTTCTTTGGATGGTCACAGTGCATACCTAAGTCTCCTTAAGTTTTGAAGCCAATACTTTTTTAGAGGTGAATGGATTTTGCTAAACACATAGTATGTAATTTGTGCCGCTAGGGTTCACTCAATTGCAACAAACCAATAATAAGATGTAGTAGGAGATGAAGATGCCATCCGTCGTCGTGAAGGATGGGTTCACGGGAGTTGTTTTCAGTACGGATGAAAATATACGTGGACTCAGGCAGAAATCATGTTTACAGACAAGGTAATGTGTTAAAGTTTTATTCACATTATATAATTTCATTTTGATGAAATAGCTGCGTTGACATTAACGTTAGTAAAGGGGATATGACACCACTGACAAGTGATGATATGAACCACACTTTTACAGTGAATAAAGTAATGGATTTCTCTGAATTTGAACATTGTCGGAAATATTTTTTATAATAGAAGTCAACAAGTCAGCATATATATAGCATATATATATATATATGACTTATATATCGATATTTAAATCTCCGTACAGTAGCTAGTTTTGAGGATTGACTTTGTGAAAGTTGCAACAGTGAAACATCACATGCAGAGTCTCCTGCCAGAATGCTTACCATAAATTGTCAGCAGTGCCTGCTATAGTGCCGGAGAGCACTGGCAACTCTTGCAAAGATAAATGCATGAATATGTACACATTGATGGTTGTGAACAGTGCACACACACTATAGTGAGGGGAAGGCAGTGAGCTTCTGCAGAAAGGATGCGGAAGCCCTTAGGAGGCTTCTGTAACTCTATAAACACTTTTATGTTAAATTGAGCTCATACGCCTGCTCTACATGTTCCCCTGTCACCTGAGAATATAGATTAAAGATTAAAAGCAATTAGATGATTCATGTCATCCTGATTTTGCTCATAGACGACTGCTGTTCTTATTTGTCGAATCCTCCTCATTCGACAAATCCCTTATCCCTTTTTTATTTTGACTTTTCCCGTAAAAAAAAAAAAACATCCATGCACAACACTAAATAGAGTATAGTCAAAATCAGTCGAGGGGCTTCTCATTCAATTGTATTTAAACCGTAGACAGTGTTGGTCAGTGGTTTGTTATGGAGTCATTGGGTCTTTCTTTTAAGTGACCAGTTTGCTGGTTAGTGTTTGCTACAAGAACAAAGACAGTAAAATTTAAATGCTATTTGTAGAGGCAGGCGCAACATGAAGGCTCTCTAAAAAGCAGCAATACATATTTCAAATAAAATCAAAATTAATTTGAATGTAAAAGGTAATTAAAGTAATTAAATGTAATTCTGATAAGAATTAAGAAACATTTGCAGCTTTTAACATATGTATCCACAGAAGCAAATCCAAACCACATTAGTTCGGCTTTTTATACTTTATGTTGTTGGGATTTTTCTGGGAAAATTGTTTTGAAGAGCCAGTTGTAGACGGAAGATGTCTGATGGGTTAGAGCCTGAGAGAGGAAAAGGAAAACAGTAGTGTTAGGATACTGTGATCTGTTACATGAATGCCTCAGGTCTATTGAAAACACAGATCAAGTTAAACCCGAAACAACGCACGCACGCACACACACACACACACACACACACACACACACACACACACACACACACACAGGTGTATCTCCCTACATCATCTGGGCTGATAACAAACTATAGTTCGCAAGGAGCAGAGAGTGGAGATGGAAGACTACCACACTTCTCACCCAGCAAGTGCAGACACAGTGAGAAAGACCGGCTCGGCTAAACAGCGTACAGTGTCTTCACCTTCCTCTTGCCCCTGGTACAGACACCGTGCCCTGCTTCTTTATCATTGTGGAGGAACTACACACACACACACACACACACACACATATATATATATATATTTATAGTCCTAAGCTTCAAGTTCGGTCTTAGCTCATATAAATGCTGTCGTTTATAAATGTCAGGAAGAATATTCCACAGCATAGAATCTTCAAACCATAAATCTTACTCGATCACACCTATGGTGGTATTTAAACAAAATGACTAGACTGGCTACCAGCATCACAGTGGGATTATATTTGTTTGGCCTTTTCCTGGTGTGTTTTAAAGGGTATGGTATTACAGCCAAAGGGGAGAATTGTTTGGTACATATTTTTTAAATGACATATTGTTTTAAATATAGCCTCAATTAAAATATGATACATTAAGCAACAACCTTATAAAGTTATCCAGTTATACAGAGTGTAGTTAAAACACTGCTGTGTAAATGGAAGAAAAAGTACATGTCACAATGTCGCCATAGCCTGCATGTGTGTGGGTTAAACTACATAGCTGATATAAAACTATTATTTAGAACTACATAAAAAAAACGAGCAAATAGAAATAAAACCAAAAACAAATAGAATGCAAAAGAATGTAAAATGCTGAGACTGATATGCGCTTTAATTTGATTTTGGCAGTAGCGCACCCTGCTGAAAACTCAGGCTGAGCCAACTTGCCATTTTAAATGTGAGAGTGGAGGGATGCTTGGCTCCTCCTGTGGTTCTGTGGAGCAAAAGTCTCATTGCCTCCCTGTTACAGAGAGGATTAGACCTACCAGCGGTGAGAGGCACACGGGAGGCCTGTGTTTTCAGTGTAGGAGTCATCCTCTCTGCTGGTTCGCTCAGAGTGGCCTATTCTACCTTCCAAAACACATTAGCCATGTTCCCATCAATGTATTTCTCTGCACATTTTGAAGTATAACATTAGAAAAGTTTGATGGAAAGTTTTATGCTGCCAGCCCTTTTGTTTGGAAAAAAATGTTAATGCGTGATGGAAGCATCTTTTGTGATTTAGCAAAGATTTCACTAAAGACTCTCCAGCTGTTTCCACTGCTAGAGGATCTGTGTCTTCCCAGATATTCCCATAAAGCATGAAAACAAGGCTGGTAACTGCAACAGGTACGTGTGGACTGATGAGGAGACCAAATTATTCCTCGATGTCATCCGTGAAAAAAACATCACAGCCATTGTAGGTGTACAAAGTAACAGAATGCCAGTTAGTAACCTCTACTTCTTCTGCGTGTAGCCAACACCACCAGCCTAGTTTATTCACTGTCGATGGAAGTGTGCCTAATTTACATTTTCATTTTTTTTTTACAACATTTCAAAAGTTTTGTAGCCTACACTGCCTACTCTAGCCTCCGGTTCCTACATTTGCGCAGTCTTTTTGTTCTCACTTTTACGGTGCCATATGAATATCTTTGAATTCTGCCAATCATGTAACTATAAAAGCTTCTTTGCAGTTAATTTGCATGGAATCTGCTTGCTGTGTATTTTGTCTTGTTTGGCTGCATTGTGTTTTTTTTAGATTTATTACATTATTCGATTTTTTTTCCCAATGTCAAACTCATGTAGAGCGCTGTCAGGAGTGTGCTGCAATGGTACAGTTGAGTTTAGAATAAACATGTTTAGGTGCCAAACCCACTAAAACACAGAGAGACTAAAAGAGTGCTGTGCCAGGTTTCCTGCAGCAAAGGCCCCGCGTTCCATAAAAACCTTAATTGGTCTATTAAACATCAGACTGTAATCGCATGTGGTGAGCCTGGAGAGATCTGTAAACACCCTGTATGTGGTGTTTCCCTCCACCCTCTCTATTGCCACTTTATTACTTACATCACATCAAAACAGAACCACGTGTTGGTTTAAAATCTGAAGATTTAGATTTCGCAAATGAATCCAAGTTGAATAATGTCAGTAAATGAATTGTCCTAAATGTGTCCGTGTGGCTGTGCTGTCATTGTTTAGACACTAAATGCAGTGGATGGAACATTTAATGTGTGTGACAGCAGCTATCTGCTCTTCTTACTGTAACCAATTCAGGACACATATACAATACGTTAGTCTCTTCATGGTTGTTTTGCTAACATCCAGTCCAAACTGCATTGTGCCGCTACGAAGAACCAGGATGTTTGAAGGACAAAGTGAACATGCAATTTAAAAAAAAAAACAACAACAACAACAACCACTGAAGGTGCAGACTGTCTGCGTTTAGCGTTGAGTCAGTTTTTTCTCCTCTTCCCCGTCCGAAAACCTTCTCCATCTCTCCACCTTTCCAACTCACTAACTTCCTCTTTGTTTTCCTCTGGAGCAGTGGAGCCTGTCGCCACGGAGCTGAGGTTGGAGTTCAGAGTGCCGAGGACAGGGTGAACTTCTGCCAATTGCACTTATAATGAAAAAAAGTTCGGCTGCTGTCTATTTTAACCTTTTCTTTATAACTGATTTAGTTTTTGCATAAACACATTAGTATAGATATTAATATTCATATTTTAAAGGTAATTATGTGGCATATGTAAAGAAATGTACATGTGTTTAGTTGCTTTTTATTTTCAAATTGTGAATGAATTGTAACATACCTTAAAAAATGAGGTTCTTCCCTGACTTTCTCGGTTGCCTACATTAATGATACATAGAGGGCATGGGCAGACTTTTCTGTGAAAATCTAAACTAGGGGTTTAGTCAGGTTAATATTTATTATTAGTATTCAAAGAGACTGGTAGCGTGTACTTGGAACTGACCTACATTTGCAGTGAAAATTAAAAATCTTGGACTAACTCCAACATAAATCTTAAAAAAAATTAAAATTGACAGTGTTTAATTCTGTAATATTTCACCATGAACAATTGACAGATTTCACATTGAACTGGATAGATTATAAATAATAAGTACTTCAGTGATGACAGACTTTTACTTGTGATACGTAACCAATCAGCTCGTGGTGCTGGAGGCCACACGCAGAGAGAGGCAGCTCATGGACAGCACATTTTTAAATTCATTTATTTCAACACAGTCCAGATACTGATACCAGTAATGTAAAAATGCTGAATATTGCATCTGATAATCAGTCATGGCTGATAATTGGTCTATTCTTAATCCAAAGTGTGACTCTTATGTCCCCTGCTGAGTTCCTCAGTGCCTCTTCTGCTCTTCTACAGCAGCAACATTGTGCAACACTGTTAGCTTAGAAATAGTGTCAGCTACAACACAGAACTTCATGTCAGAACATGATCATGCACAAATGTTACAAATTGTACCTTTAATTAACAGACACAGATCCCGTATCCAGACTCATTTTGACCCTTCAGATCTCTGTATTCGCTCAGTTTAATTGGGGAGCCCGGCTTATCAAAAGGATTGAGTGATTGATACTGAAATTACAGTGGAAAACTGTAAGGACTAGACTCAAAACACTGACTTCATTATCAATTAGTATAAAGCAAATCAGGATTGACGTTCATTGTCAGCGTCTACAACCAGTTTCTTTAAAAACTTTCCTTTTGGTACCTTGACTGTGGGAATTTGCCTCATTATGCTGTTAATAATTTATTCTTCTGCATCAGGAAATGTTCTTTTCACCTGCCCTCTTTGCAGACAAGTCAGACGATGGTAGAATTCGCTATAGAACAGCTCCATCGGAGCTGGTAAGGATTCAATATGCTAATCAAACACACGGCAGTAGCACATATGCTGGCTGACATTGTGCGCTGAATTGAGATCTTTCAGTTAAGGGGTGGTCTCCCAACTCACTGCTCCTCCCTGCAGCCCTCCCTACTTAGTAGCGCTCTTGGGGATGTGAGATCTGTGTTTCCTGATGTGTGTAGCATATCTTCATGAGTCTTTGGTGAGGTGTAATGTCTTATGTCTTTACCGTTGCTCTGACATTTTTATGAAAAGATTGCCATAATATGGATTGTATATAATTACCGCGCTGAAACACTGACACATTTCTTTTTATTATTGCTCTTGAGGGTTTTCTTTTGATGTAGGTGAGGTGGTGTCCTGTTCTGTTATTACACACAGAGAGCTGATAGCCAATGTAGATACATGCTGATAGAAGAGGTTTATCACAACACAACACAGCTGCATTGATGGCTGCGCTCTCCCAGAGGGTAGAGGTGCTTATTATGCATCCCATATGAAGGCACAGTGTTTGCTCATAAAAGCCCAGTCTGGATAACGATGCTTGAACGCTCACTCTCATCTGATTTCATCTAAAGACTAATGATGAGTTTGCCTTCTAACTTCATTTCCTCTCAACATTACAGTGCAGCTGTGTTTTTCCCAATGATGAAGTGTTATGAAACTGTGGACAAAGTGTCTGAGGTACATTTGTGAAATGAGGCATCACAAGTCCAGCTTTTCCAGGAGATGGGATGAATTCTTTAAAGTAAGCTGTTGAGTGTAACACAGAGTGACTGTGTTTTTCCCCTATTTTTGTTCTTCCTTTAGTAAAACCCACGGTGACATGGTGCCAGTGACAGCATGAGTTATCAGTTACCAGCTGGGCTATAATGTTTTGCGGTGATTCAGGCTCCATTGTCCACTACATTGTAAATTCAGCTTGTCACAAAAGTCCTGGACATGCATATATACTATATTATTCTGATTCTGGTTTTTAAATGAGCAGCCAAAATGTACCTTTTTTTTTTTTTTTTAGCTTTCTGCTCTGCTTGTACCTTACTTAAGTCTTATTTTAAAATCATTTCATGTTTTAGAGTTTCAAAGCAAATAGTTCAGATTAATTTTCTGAAAACATCGTGTTGAGGATAAATAAAGAGCGGCGTGGATAATAGCACTCCCTTGACAGAAGATGTTTACAGTTACAGACAAATGCCAGAAGTTAATTGCAACATGCCTGAAAATCTTACCGTAGATTGATAGATAAAAACCTGATATTTATGCATCCTCAATAGAATCTATCATCTGAGACAGAAGTGAATTGAAATGCCTATTATTTACTATGATTTAGGAAGGAAAGGAAAAAGAGGACATAGACAACCTTTTACATGTACACAGATTGCAAAACAGTACATACATTGTAAGGTGTGCTTTTACCACCGCTAAGTGGAGGTAGTATTTTCCACCCAGGCATATAAGTGTGTAACAAATTCAAAAAAAAAAAAAAGCACATCTAATTTACCTCTCATACACTCTTTCCTCCACGTTGATAAATTTTAGATATCATGAATAATAAATTTGAGTCTGTTTTAGATTTCTGGCGGTATGACAGCAAACCATAAATAAAAAAAAAATCACATTAGTGTACTACATTGAAAAAACTGTGGAGACTGGATGAAATGTAAGAACCGCGTAGCTCCGACTGAATACTTAAAATCACTGTATTTGCCTAAAGACTTCAACGTTTTTAGTGGAGCTGTACTGTTGTTTTTATCACTCAGCTATGAAGTTCTTATGATGTATTTGTTGCCAACTGATGACACAACCGTGTATTTAATTAAGGCAGAATATTTGCGCTGAATTTGACTTGTATTGTGCCTTCGAATTCAATTCAGGATTTTCTGTTTTTCAGTATTACTCACGTGTTTACTAAACTGTTTTATAGATTGCAAGATGTACCTACAGAAATGAAAGCAAAGAACTGTATAAACTGAACTGCCACATTCGTAAAAAGGTGAGATGTGTTAAACTAAGGCCTACGACGAGGTAACAAGGCAAAAAAAGTCACCAGCCATGAAATCAGTGTTGATCACATGCTTTCCTGTTGTTCCTAAAGTGGAACAACTGTTCTTACTGCAGCTTGTAACCACCCTTCCATAAACATTGACCTTATGCCTGAAAAATCAATTTCCTCTCTGAAAACCTGCACTTAATGTTACCGGCTCGTTGTGGATGAATTGAAACTTCCTGAAATATTATTATTTATTATTTTAAATGTTAATTACAATGGTTACTACTACTATCATCACTAAAACTGGTGAGCCGTTCCATTTATCATCAGAGATGTTGCTCAAAATATATTGCTTACCTTTAAAAAAATCACAGATGTAGCTATATTATTTCTATCTAAGATTATAGAGCTACACTATGTACAGACCCCGTTTCCAGAAAAGGGAACCTTTATTTAAGTAGCAAACGTACAAAGAAAAGTTATTTGAAAAAATATGCAAATACACATGTGTACAGTAGGGTTACACACATACTGTATTGTGCAGAAGTTATGGAGTGGCACACATATCCTATTTGTAGGGTAACTAGTGATTGTTTATTTGCTCCTGCAGTGATGGGACGCCGTCCACTGGAAGCTTCTCTGAGTTGATAGTCCTCTCCTTCCCTTCCCCCTCCTCAGCACTGTCCTTCCTTTGAGCTGCATTTGAATTTAATATTCCATGAAATAAGGCAGCCCATCAGGCTATTGTAATCATGTCAGGTTAATAGAAGAAGTAAAATTACTCTTACTTTTACTCCCTCTCTCCCTCTCTGTGACACTATCTCATCCGTACCCTTTTTTTCCTCAATCATGAGCATATTTGAAGCCAAACTGTGCCATAGTATTTCTCTCCTGCTTTAAATTCTTTATTCTTCCTCCCAAGTGTTCTGATTATTATTAGGATTCACTCTGAATGGCTGATGCAGATCCTTTTGAGAGTGAGACGACTGATTTTCCACTCCTAATAGGATGTTCGTTTTTTTTTTGTGGGAAATATATCTGGACCCTCATTTTTTTTTTCTTCCCCCCGCTTGTTTTTTTTCCCTTTTACACTCACATGTGCTCTTTTCATTTAATACTTTATCTTTTTGTTTCGTAGCTTGCTCGAGAGCTAGCCCGCATACACCCCCGCGCGCACACATACAAACATGGCCTCAGTCTGTGGGTGTCAGCCTGTCAGGGTTCCAGAATGTCATGTAATTGTATGTATCACCTGCAGCATTCCTTCAGCGTAAAAGCCTTCTCCTGCAGCACTGAGGCCTGCTGTTCCATAGTGATACGGCAATGCCATACATGTGACACCCCCGCATTGCTCCCTGTGGATCACTCTTTATTACTCCCATCTCACCTCCATCAAGGCCGGGTCTGCTGCCATTATGACACCTGAGGAGAGAAGGAGGGAAGGGAAAAGAAGGAGAACAGTAGCACTCAAGGCAGTACAAGCCTGACAGACTGTCTTTTGGACAGGCTGGGGACAAAGAGAGTTTCCAGGCAGCCTGTTCCCTGAGCAGGATTTCTCCTCTTTTATAGCCCACCTTTTCACAATAAAGACAGTCTCTAAGGCTGAAATTCAGAGCTTGCTGACTTAAGTCACATATAGTTCTTCAGATAAGTCAAATAGATGTTTCCTTGGGGGTGGTTAATTTTGATTTTGTGTGAATCTGTAAAACTACTGAAATTGGCTGTCTGCATCATTCAAATTCAAATCTGGCTTTCCATTTGTCTTGCAAGACCTCACTGAAAGACCATTTGCCTTTGGTTGCCGGATCGTGGTTTAAGCCAATTTAACCCCCCCGCCAAAAAAAAAAGCCAGTATCAATGTCAATCAACACGACCACATCATATTGTGTTTTCGAGTCATGTCGCTGATTTGTTTCTGCATCCTAAAACAGTTTAGTACTGTAGTATTCCTAATAATAGATAAAACATGCTGTTTTAAATATAAGCAGATGTAATAATGTAGGCCCCTGGGTGTAAATAGTTTTTAAAGACTGGATAGTTTAAAAATGTTACCGTTTGATAAATATTCTTGTAATTTGCAGTGAATATACCTGATGTCAACATGACCAAAATATCTAACACCTGGAACAGTCCCTTTAAAAGTATGAAAAACCATTAAACCGAGCCTGCAGTGTCTTTCTATAAATGACTTCTCACAGGAGAAGTGACTCTGTCATATTAAGAATAGAAAATTATACAGCAGGAAGAAGGGCATAAAGAAAGTGACAGGAGTTTTGGCACCATGCCTCTGCTAAAACTTACATCTGGTTGTCAAAAATGGAACAAAGAGCAAATAGGAAAAAGCAAACCATTATTTACAATATTTCTCTGAGAAAGGTGGGTTTCCAATCCATGTTTGGCTTCACATGATGCTTTTTATTGAGTATACAGCTATAGCATATGTTGACACTGTAAGCTCTATTTTGGGACTTGTGTCAGCTGTGTGTGTGCAGACTTTTTCCCCCCGCCTATGCCCATTTGGTATCATGATGATTCACCATGAACTTCAATGTGCAGAACTGTGTCAGAGGCAATCAAGCGACACAGTACAATTTTGGTGTCAGCCATCACTGAGATTAGTGTGTGTCTCATGGATCAGGGGTGTCACCACTATATTAATGTTATAATGTTTTTTTTTTATTTTGTTTTATTTTAATTTTGTTAATCTCTGTCAACACATAACTCAACTCAGCCCCATATTCATATAGTCCATTTTGTTGCAGTTTCTTTTTGATCATGTCGGCATTCATCAAGTTCTACAAAGCTGTAATACGTCTCAATAGTGGTGTGTTTGCTTTGTTTACTTCATTGTACTCAGACTTCATCTTAAGTCTAATTTTGATAAAAGAAAGAGCATACACCATTTATCTTCTTGGTATTCATCAATAGTAACTGTTAAGTGCACGGCTTTACTGTAGGGCTTTTAACGTGTAATGTTGCATGTTTAGTAAAAGGGGGGGGGGGGTGCAGAGAAAAGGGAGCATTGTGGGAAGATGGTGTATGCTGATTTATAGCAAGGCCAGAGAGCAAAGCCCTGAAGCAGCAAATGCAGTGCTTCAAATAGAGATTGCCGGTGGCCTTTGGTGTGATCGGTGACCCAAGGTGAGGCACTTAGTGATTTATCTCTCACATATCCCCTCATCTCTCTTCTTCTGTGGTGGGGCAGCAGGCTAAAACACACAGCACCTCTCTTGGAGCTCTGGCCCTGGCCTTGACTCTTTGACTGTCTCAGGAACATAGGCTAGTCTGGACTGGAATGCATACAACATACAGTCAAGAACCCTCGGCAGCCAGGGTTAGCAACATAAAGACGGTGGGTCAGAGATGCGGGTCAAATTGCCAGACCTTAGCTAGGGAGCACTTGCAGAAACTCTGTTATATTGTAATTTAATTGTTTTTGTTATCTTCTTCTTTTGAGTAATAGTGAGACTCTTTCTTCTTCTTTCTTTTCCTCCATTTTTTACACACACTATTCTATGATCATAGCTTTCTCTTTCTCTCTCACACACACACACACTTGCTGTGCACACCTTCATGAACACTCTCTGAGCCCCACAGCTGTCTAAAGCTGAGGTTGGCTAATGAGGAAATGTCTTCTCAGTTGAGTGGACTTGATGCCAAGAGGAAAACCTGCAGAATCA